>JAQJVL010007533.1:0-23569 GCA_035578905.1 Stictocephala bisonia
AATTCATGGTTTTTATAACTTATGTTATACTACTTAAAACCAAAATGTTTGGATGAGTCCTTGTTTATTTATTATGTGTTTAAACTATACATTTATTGTGTTTTTGAATATGAAGACGAATAAATTATTTTATATTATATTTGAAAGAAACATTAATACCTCATGAAAATCTTCATCATAAAATGATTATTATAAATGTACACATACGCTCTCACAACAACGTTATTTTTTCCATTGATAATTTTATAGTTAATTTTTTATATAATTGTGTTCTATAAAGTATAATTTTTGATCAGAATAGTGTACTTGAAACTATTAAATATAGGAGAAATAATTTGTACAAATTAGTAACTTTAAAATTCAAATGATCGCTCCTCAGGAAAGGATAAACATTAGAAGTCCAGTTGGCGGAAATTAATTTCTCTTGAATATACCTTTCATTTTTGATACCAAACTCGACCTAGCCTTACGTTGGAGATTTTCGTTTAACTCCACGTAGGCCGTTCTCCTGTAAAAATTAAATGTCGCTAATGGTGTCAAAAAGTGTGTTCTTTGTAACCATTTTTCACTTTTACAAGTGAAGTCATATAACATTTGTAAAAGCGTTTCCATATATTCTACATATATCCCACCCTGTATATATTCTACCATAAAAACAACCTATAACATTAGACTCGTTGGCGTACCTACACAAACTATTTGATGGTGTATATATTTCTGCAAATCTCACCCTTCATTAAAGCGTTAAAAAAATTAAACCTATAAGCCACGCTAGTTTTAAATAATATTAAATATATGATTTTACAAATTTTTATAGGTTGTATAAATATTTGGATACATTTTTTGTGCTTATATATATTTACATTTTTAGAAACTATGAATCACAATTCAATTTATTGTGGTTAAAAAATTAGCAGCCTGGAAGTACACTATAATTATTTATTATCTAAATGAGTTGAATAAGAAGCTAATAGACCTAACGTTTTTCATAAAAGGGAGTTTTGTGTCAAAAGCTGGCTCACTTCTCGCAGCCATCCTCACTCGAGACAAGCTTGCTAACATGTAAATATACAAAGGTTAGAGTATTACACGACATCCGATGGCACTTGTTACTTGCTACTTTCGTCTATAACTATGCAACTGATTAAATGCTTCCTAAAATTCAATTGTTATCATAAAACATTATTTTAAAAGACAAATTATGTTTCATATTGACCGGCATAATATGATAATAGCATACATAAGTGAAGTATGATGACATGATATGAACATTTAAAAATCATAACTATAAGGCTTGAAGAACTTATATTTTAGAAGAGAAACACAGAAGTATACAAGTAAACTCCAACGTATACGGGAAATTTTTTTATGAAAACTACCTAAACACTGTAAAATGTAAAAAGTTACCAGAAATTCAAAGTTTAAGTCAAATAATACCCAATAAACATGTGATTAATTTTTTTTAATAAACTTCACTCGCCAGTTCACATTTTTATTTAATAGCTAGAGTAAATAAAATAAAAGATTTAGGCGTATACTTAAATGATTCACTTTCTTTTAATCCTCATATCGAATTATGCATAGCCTCAGCCAGTAAAATGATGGGTTTCATTTTTAGACAAAGTGCTGGTTTCCAAAACACTTTAACCATCATTATGCTTTACAATGCTTTCGTTAGGTCGAGGTTGGAGAGTGGGGCTGTCATATGGAATCCAATTCATTCAACATATCGAGAAGCGGTTGAAAGAATTCAAAAGCGATTTTTAAGATTTCTTTTTTACAAATGTTTTAATTTTTACACGTACACGGTTCCATATGATGAGCTGTTGGTGTTGTTTGGGTTCCGGAGTCTTGACACGAGGAGAACACTAATGGGCCTGGTGTTCCTGTATAGACTGGTGCGTGGCGGGGTGGACGATACCGCTAGCTTCGCGGGCCTCTCTTTCCGTGTACCTACATTTCATAGTCGCAATAAACTTCTGTTCTCTGTTCCCTACTGCCGCACGACGGCACATGCTTCTTCCGATAATAGTAATGTAGATCTATTTTTTGACTCTTTTAAAATATTTAAAGCTAATTGCCTGTCTTGTTTAAAGAAGAACACATTTTTAAAATTATTCCACAATTTTTTTTAATTTAAATAGCGCTTTTGCCGGTTAAGGCATCATCAGTTTTTGTAATGTTTACATGTTT
Source organism: Stictocephala bisonia (assembly GCA_035578905.1). Lineage (NCBI taxonomy): Eukaryota > Metazoa > Arthropoda > Insecta > Hemiptera > Membracidae > Stictocephala > Stictocephala bisonia. The sequence continues at coordinate 2,194 of JAQJVL010007533.1, forward strand.
TTTCTGTTTACAAAAACTGATGATGCCTTAACCGGCGAAAGCGCTATTTAAATTAAAAAAAATTGTGGAATAATTTTAAAAATGTGTTGTTCTTTAAACCCAACGTTATTCCATCAAGTATATACAACAGAAAATGTCTTGTTTAAGTCAACGCTCTACATAATTTTGTTTTGTTTATTACTCTTTTACGAATTCTATATTGTTAACTGTTCAAAATATATTTATTACTGTTATTATTTACTGTCGTTATGGTTGTCAATTGTTTAAAATATTTATTACTGTTATTATTTATTGTCGTTATGGTTGTCAATTGTTTACAATATATATTACTGTTATTATTTATTGTCATTATGGTTGCCAATTGTTTAAAATATTTATTACTGTTATTATTTATTGTTGTTATTGTTCTTAATTGTTTAAAATATTTATTACTGCTATTGTTGTTGAATGCTAGTCTATACTAATATTACTGTTATTATTTATTGTTGTTATTGTTCTTAATTGTTTAAAATATACATTACTGCTATTGTTGCTGAATGCTAGTCTATACTAATATTAATTATTATTTTTATTTAATTGCATGTAATTATATTTTTTGCCTCCTCATCAAGCATGTATTGTTCCGTTCCATATAAATTTCAGTTATATTTGAATCTATAGTATTTCAGTTTGGTATTCTTATTTTTTGTTATTTTTTATAATGTGAAGTGATTTAGTGAATAAGTTATAAAACCCACAAACATAAATATATGTATTATATGAACTGCTTCAGTGTAATTGGTTTTGACTGTATTGAAGCATGTAAATAAATAAATAAATAAATGGGCTTGCAAGCCTGTGCGTGAACTTTATTCAACGAGTGAAGTAAAATGACCTTAGGATCATTTGCGTATTCGAACCTTGGACATTGCCCTACACACACAGTCCGAAGCCTTAGCCACTGAACCACCTCGCCGTCCTATATTACATTCTACAGATTAATATTTTAGTGTATTTTATATTAATTTTAAATCATTGATTTATTTTATGTACAGGGTGTCCCAAAAGTCGACGTCCAAACATGCATGCAGGGTGCGTACTCCATAGTGAATGCACGCACAGACATGCACGAAGGGTGCGTACTCCACAGTGAATGCACGCAAGGTGCGTACTCTACAGTGTATGCATGCATAAACAATTCAGTTAATATATCAACAGTTGTGAAAAAGTTTTGATATATTAACATATTAAATTAAATTATAATATGAGGACAAAATGTGTTTTTAAGTAGCAGTTACATTATTGCTCTAGCCTTTTTGAAATTACTTGTTAGCTTTGTCCATGCGTAAAACTTCCATGAAGAAGCGCCCCAATGCGAGGGTGGACAAGTGGCCAGCCCGCAAAAAATGTGTACTTATTTTGAAAAATACACCAATTCTCAAAATAAGCTAATGAATTCGTTAATGTGTTAGTACTTTTGAATTCTGCATTAATTAGGGAAGTTTTTAAGATATTTGGGCATTTAGCTTAGGATAAAAATACATTTGCAGTCACCGTTTGAATGTAGTAGTAACTTTATTTTAAGGTAAAAAAATAAAGTTTAAATACTATTAATTTATGTTTTTAACACCCCGAAATGCCTTAAGACTGTATAATTATGAAAATATACTGATTAAAATTATATTGTGAAAGTTTTAAGGCCTTCTGTACATAATTTCTTGCAATACACATATTTTTAAAAATATTAAAAACATCAATAGCTCGGTAACTATTAACAATACGATAAACCCATAAAGGAAATTTTTGTTAGAAATGATCCAAATAACAAACTTGTGAAGTTTGGACGTCGACTTTTGGAACACCTTGTATATTTCATTTTTTACACATAAATAGAAGGTAAACACTTGCATTTAGTAAGTTGTCACCTAATTTGTAAATAAATAAATATGTTTACATAAAACTTTTTATACTAAAACTTTTTCACAACTGTTGATATATTAACTGAATTGTTTGTGCATGCATACACTGTGGAGCACACACCCTGCGTACATGTTTGTGCGTGCATTCACTGTGGAGTACGCACCCTTCGTGCATGTTTGTGCGTGCATTCACTGTGGAGTACGCACCCTGCGTGCATGTTTGTGTGTTTTATTAACTCACGAGCACAGTAATCAACACATATTTGTGCATCTATAACCCGTATTACTTATAATCACTTTTACTTATTTTAAATGTTAAATAGGTCTGGTATAAAAAAAGGATTCCTTTTGAATCACAATTGTGAAGAATGTAAACTTTTCTCTCAAACAAGAGTAAATGTTATGTTTATATATCACAATAAACGTTTTATGAGTGACACTTAATGAAAATTTCATAATAGTAAACATTGTTAATTCATATTTTAATTGAATTTAAACGTATAATAGAAGATAATGTTTGTTCAGCACAAATCTGTAGTAAATCACTATAAACACACAAGGGAAGACGAAGACACAATAGTTAAGGAAAGATTGAGATTGGCTGGAAAGGCAATTTCATCGGAAATCCCCAATATTAGAGGGACTCTGTCTCACAGGCTGGACTGCCCTCAGTCCCGGTATTAGAGGGAATCCGCCTCACAGGCTGGACTGCTCTCAGCCCCGCTATCAGAGGGAATCCACCTCACAGGCTGGACTGCTCTCAGCCCCGGTATTAGAGGGAATCCACCTCACAGGCTGGACTGCTCTCAGCCCCGGTATTTGAGGGACTCTGTCTCACGGGCTGGCCTACCCTTAGCCCCGGTATTAGAGGGACTCTGTCTCACGGGCTGGCCTACCCTTAGCGCCGGTATTAGAGGGACTCTGTCTCTCAGGCTGGACTGCCCTCAGCCCCGGTATTAGAGGGAATCCACCTCACAGGGTGGACTGCTCTCAGCCCCGGTATTTGAGGGACTCTGTCTCACGGGCTGGCCTACCCTTAGCGCCGGTATTACAGGGACTCTGTCACACAGGCTGGACTGCCCTCAGCCCCGGTATTAGAGGGAATCCGCCTCACAGGCTGGACTGCTCTCAGCCCCGGTATTAGAGGGACTCTGTCTCACAGGCTGGCCTGCCCTTAGCACCGGTATTAGAGGGACTCTGTCTCACAGGCTGGACTGCTCTCAGCCCCGGTATTTGAGGGACTCTGTCTCACGGGCTGGCCTACCCTTAGCGCCGGTATTAGAGGGACTCTGTCTCACAGGCTGGACTGCCCTCAGCCCCAGTATTAGAGGGAATCCGCCTCACAGGCTGGACTGCTCTCAGCCCCGGTATTAGAGGGAATCCACCTCACAGGCTGGCCTGCCCTTAGCACCGGTATTAGAGGGACTCTGTCTCACAGGCTGGCCTGCCCTTAGCACCGGTATTAGAGGGACTCTGTCTCACAGGCTGGACTGCTCTCAGCCCCGGTATTTGAGGGACTCTCTCACGGGCTGGCCTACCCTTAGCACCGGTATTAGAGGGACTCTGTCTCACAGGCTGGACTGCCCTCAGCCCCAGTATTAGAGGGAATCCGCCTCACAGGCTGGACTGCTCTCAGCCCCGGTATTAGAGGGAATCCACCTCACAGGCTGGCCTGCCCTTAGCACCGGTATTAGAGGGACTCTGTCTCACAGGCTGGACTGCCCTCAGCCCCGGTATTAGAGGGAATCCGCCTCACAGGCTGGACTGCTCTCAGCCCCGGTATTTGAGGGACTCTGTCTCACGGGCTGGCCTACCCTTAGCGCCGGTATTAGAGGGACTCTGTCTCACAGGCTGGACTGCCCTCAGCCCCGGTATTTGAGGGACTCTGTCTCACGGGCTGGACTGCTCTCAGCCCCGGTATTAGAGGGACTCTGTCTCACAGGCTGGCCTGCCCTTAGCACCGGTATTAGAGGGACTCTGTCTCACAGGCTGGACTGCCCTCAGCCCCGGTATTAGAGGGAATCCACCTCACAGGCTGGACTACCCTCAGCCCCGGTATTAGAGGGAATCCACCTCACAGGCTGGACTACCCTCAGCCCCGGTATTAGAGTGAATCCACCTCACAGGCTGGACTACCCTCAGCCCCGGTATTAGAGGGAATCCACCTCACAGGCTGGACTACCCTCAGCCCCGGTATTAGAGGGAATCCACCTCACAGGCTGGACTACTCTCAGCCCCGGTATTAGAGGGAATCCGCCTCACAGGCTGGACTGCCCTTAGCCCCGGTATTAGAGGGAATCCACCTCACAGGCTGGACTGCCCTTAGCCCCGGTATTAGAGGGACTCTGTCTCACAGGCTGGACTGCCCTCAGTCCCGGTATTACAGGGAATCCACCTCACAGGCTGGACTACTCTCAGCCCCGTTATTAGAGGGAGTCTACCTCACAGGCTGGACTGCCCTCAGCCCCGGTATTTGAGGGACTCTGTCTCACGGGCTGGACTGCTCTCAGCCCCGGTATTAGAGGGACTCTGTCTCACAGGCTGGCCTGCCCTTAGCACCGGTATTAGAGGGAATCCACCTCACAGGCTGGACTACCCTCAGCCCCGGTATTAGAGGGAATCCACCTCACAGGCTGCACTACCCTCAGCCCCGGTATTAGAGGGAATCCACCTCACAGGCTGGACTACCCTCAGCCCCGGTATTAGAGGGAATCCACCTCACAGGCTGTACTACTCTCAGCCCCGGTATTAGAGGGAATCCGCCTCACAGGCTGGACTGCCCTTAGCCCCGGTATTAGAGGGAATCCACCTCACAGGCTGGACTACCCTTAGCACCGGTATTAGAGGGAATCCACCTCACAGGCTGGACTGCCCTTAGCCCCGGTATTAGAGGGACTCTGTCTCACAGGCTGGACTGCCCTCAGTCCCGGTATTAGAGGGAATCCACCTCACAGGCTGGACTACTCTCAGCCCCGTTATTAGAGGGATTCCACCTCACAGGCTGGACTGCCCTCAGCCCCGGTATTAGAGGGAATCCACCTCACAGGCTGGACTACCCTTAGCACCGGTATTAGAGGGAATCCACCTCACAGGCTGGACTACCCTCAGCCCCGGTATTAGAGGGAATCCACCTCACTGGCTGGACTGCTCTCAGCCCCGGTATTCGTAGTACTTTGTCTCACAGGCTGGACCGCCCTCAGCCCTGGTATTAGAGGTACTGTGCTTTACAGGTTGGACAGTATCTAGGGATCATTAACTAGCATTTTACTTGTTAAATTGTCTGTATCTTGTCTACTTTATTAATTTCTAAAGTGACATTCAAGTTTGTTTTGTTAGTAGTAGATAAAAACAGATTGCATAATTAAAATCAGGATACATCCTCTTCCTCTTTCTCAAATAATACAAGGTGGTGTTTGATAAACTTATTTCTATTTATTTTAATACTATAATGTTTAATTAATGTCTAAAATAAACGAAAAAACATTTATTGTTTGTAAAATAAAATATGCACAAATGAAATAATAGTATATTAGTATCTATTTTATAACAGAAATAATATTCCTCACGCTGTAACGACTAGCCCTCCCTCCCCTCCAGCCCTGGTGGTATATAACGCTATAAAGGCTGTTCCAAAGACCCTCGCTAAGCCCTGTTTGTTTGCTGCCAACCGATGAGTTTGTTTTGGCTGCCAAACTGCTCTCTCTCCAGGAGAGGCTTTATCTACAATATGTATAATGAATCTGCTACAAAAACGTTAAGTAATAGCTTGCTGCTTTTGAGCTTTCATTTTTACAAGATTTTAAGTTGACAACATTTTATAAATATGGAGCAATTTCTTTTATACCGATAAAAGCTCTGCTTTTAATTAATCACAACAAATTGTAGAACTATTTCGTTGTCCTAAACTACCACATGACATAGTATTTGTGTGTTAACGCATTGAAACTAAATGACAAAGTCTTAAATGAGATCGAAACAGATTTATTTCTTTAGAAAGTAAACATTATGAATCTTTAAATGTCGATTGAAGAGAGATATTTTGTCTCTTTTTTACTCAGGGTCAAACTAGATGTGTCATTTGTTTGGTATGTTTATCAAAATAAAATTTAAGTAAAAGAAGAACTATATTCATATTGTTTTAGTAACTGAATCATTTCAACGTCGAGATATGTCGTTGGCAATTCCAGGTGTAATTTGATGAAGCCGGTCCTCGTTAAAAAAGCTCTGTCATTGAGGTAGACTGGACTATTCGCATTTGAAACTGTTGACAACCTTATGGCATACTCATTTGTCTATATTGTTTAACATTTTTAACATACAAGCAGGAATGCTTTAATACGCCTTAAGTAACATTTTTTATCTTATATCTTTCAAAATGCAATATAAAGAGCGTTTTTGCAATCCCTAAAACTTATACGTGCTTTTAAAATTCGAAATCATTTTCCATAATATTTCTTGACGTCATATAATTATGTTCATAATATTATATTTCAAATTTTAGGGCCTAATGAATGTTTCAGATTTATTAATAGTGAAGGCGATTTTTTTATAGCATATAGTATTTGGAAAACGCATAAGTTCCATGATTTCCATTTAAAGGTTTATTTATTTTATATTTGTTTTTAATTATGTAATAACAAACAAAATATACGTATTTTAAGTTACAATATACTTGAAATATTTTTATTTAAATGTATGCAGAGCATTATCATAATTATTTAAGCTAGATCAAAATAAGATACGATTCATACCAAGATAGATGTAACAATCAAACCAAAGACGCCTTTACTGATTTTATCACAATGGATGATACAACAGTACTCGAACGTATAGGGAAATAATAAGTAATAAAGTGACAAAAATAATCAAAAACACATTCTTCAAAAATATAATGTTGTATATTGGTAAACAATAATTAACCTTATAAAAGTATATACATACAGACCCTCCTACGAAAGTGAGGTTGATAGCATAAAAAACTGAAATAATACTGATCGAGTATTTCGGTAGTTGATACTTTCCAATAGTTTCGTTCTCGTCTTCATGTACATACGATTCCCATGTAAGAAATGCACTTACAGGATACACCAACATCATCTACAAAGCATATGGTGCTGATATCTGAAAATATCAAATATATTGTGGTTCACCACATTCATTTATGAGGTATGGACATTTTTTGGGGTAATTGTAACAGAAATGGCGAAAACCTTATCCTTAAATGAAGGTTATTCGAGTAATGACCGGACCAGATATTTTAGATAACAGTAATCCTCTTTTCATAAATAGTAATAGGCTCACGAGATGGGCCTTCTCCTTGCATATGTCCTTCAGGAAGTTCCTCGGGGATCGGTGCTGGGGCCTGTTTTATTTCTCTCGTTCATAAACGATTTACCGTCACGATCTTTGACGATAGTACAAAAGTGTGTCTGTTGTAAAAGTGAGCTGATGACACTTCTGTTTAGTAAGCTATGAAAACCACTACGAATTATAAATGATATCTTTTGAGAATACAAGTACCCTTCTACAATGGTTTACTCAGAACCGGCTGTTTGTAAATAATTATTTTATAAATATCATAGGATTTAAAATCAACAACACATAAACATTAATACCCCTTTCATTTTCAGTAGATAATTTGGCAATAGATCCTTCATCAACAATTAAATTTTTGGGAGTATAAATGGACAGGAATCTCAAATTTAACCAACACAACGACATTTTCGTTTTGAGAAACCTAGCTAAAATATTAGACACCCGTTCTTATAGTAGCTTGTTATGGGCTTATCCACCCATATTTAAACTACGTGGTGGAAATGTGGGGTAATGTATCGCACATGACTGAATTAGTATTTGAAGCTTAAGAAAATGGCCGTTAGAATAGTATTCAAAAGGACGTATAGATCCTCTTGTAAACCATTATTTGGAGAGAACCGATCAATAACGTTTCCCTCCATTTAAAATCTGAGGATGGTTGTATTTATACGTAAGAAATACTCTTTTCTTAATAAACATGTAACCATGAGTACAATGTACGTACCAGTAATGTTCTAGTACAAAGAACCACTTTTTAGAGAGGCAGTTGGTCTACAGTAGCTTGAAATTGTTTAATTCACTCCTGGACATTCTAAAAAAAGGAACTGTGAACGTCAAAGTTTGAAAAGGTGAAAAAATATTTGCTGATTTAAGCTTAATATTGCAGAAAAATGAATTTTCAAATAACCACATTTTTTCTTATGGCCATTTGTTTGGAGAGTTCGTATTTTTAATGTTTGACATGAAAATGTCCTCTTTTTACCTAATATGTTTTTTATTTTGTTATTTTATTATATGTAAGATCAGAATATGTAAAAATTTATCAATTTACACAATTATGCAGCGCAAATGCTGTTTTGAATAGTGTTTGTTTTCCCCCACAGCTTCAAACAAATAACACAAGATTTGTTTCATCACAACTTGTACATGCACACATAACATTACTTAAAAGATAACAAGGTAGTGAAAAAGTCTTGAGGCTACCTTCCTCTGGATAATAAGAAGAATAAGCAACGTCATATAAAAAAATTAAATCAGTTAGTCAACAAATATATTCTAAGAATGATATGGAATTTTAATGTATTGCTACATTTTTTGGCCATTGCTGTAGAAAGTTTATGACACCAAAGGATTATTAATATTATTCTATCAATGAGTTATTTAGTGTATCTACCCAAATTGCTACTAAACGACCTTCCCATATACCATCTATATATTCTGTCCATAATTTTATTGAGATACATGCCTGTAAACACTTGCCTACTATTAGCTCAACGCCATGACCATTCAAGGATGACAGAGATCCCCTACATACCACCAGATTAAAGTCACGTGCATCACGCCATTTCATACAACCCCTGCCTACTACCAGCTCAAGACCACTTCAATTCAAGGACCTCATACAACCCCTGCCTACCACCAGCTCAATGCTACGTCCATTCAAGGACCCCATACAACCCCTGTCTACCACCAACTCAACGCCAACTCCATTCAAGCACCTAAGACTACCCTTGCCAACCACCAACTCAATGTTACGTCCATTCCAGAACCGCATACAACCCCTGCTTACCACCAGCTCAACTCCACGTTCATTCAAGGACCTCATATAACCCCGCCTACCACCAGCTCAACGCCAACAGGGTCAAGGACCTGAGACTACCCCTGCCAACCACCAACTCCATGTCACGTCCATTCAAAAACCTCATACAGCCCCTGCATATCACCAGCTCAATGCCTTGTCCATTCAGGACCACATAAATCACCTACCTACTATCCTCTCAAAGCCACGTCTATTCTAGGACCTAATACATCCCCTGCTTACCACCAGCCTAACGCCACATTCATTTATGGACTTCAAACCACCCCTGCCTACCACCAGTTCAATGCCACGTCCATTCGAGAACTTCATACAACCCCACCTACCACCAGTTCAATGACACGTCCATTCGAGGACTTCATTCAATCGCTGACTACCACCAGCTGAAGGCCACATCCATTTATGGACTTCAAACAACCCCTGCCTACCACCAGTTCAATGCAACGTCCATTCAAGGACCTCATACAGCCCCTGCCTACCACCAGCTCCATGATACGTCCAGTTACCTGCAGTCTTCCAGTCTTCTGCAGTTGTGACTTCGGTGAACAATGTTGAGTGCGTTTTTGTCTCGGCCCGCATTTCTGGTCAACCTCTTCTTATTGGAGGCGTCTACATTCCCCCTCAATCTCCGAGCCTCTTGTATTCATGTTATTGTGATGCTGTTGAAGAGGTCTACTCTTCGTGCCAACCAGATACTAAGGTCATCCTTGTCGGGGATTTCAATCAACCTGATGTAGAGTGGTCTCTCCCAGAGTGTGTTCCTGTTAATGCTGCATCTGAGCATTTGCTCAATATGGCTCACTTTATCCAGACCACTCAAGTTAATTCTGTATTTAACTCACGTGGAGTCTTATTGGACCTTGTGTTCTCTTCTGTAAGTTCCGTCTTGGTTAGGGCTGTTTCTGACCCCTTATTGTCTCAGGAGGCTTACCATCCCGCACTTGAGTTTTCTGTACCTTTTGAGTGCTCTAAATCTTCGGATCGTGTTATCTATATCCCTAACTTGCGAAAGTGTAATGTTGATGGGGTTCGTCAATGGATCGAATCACTGAACTATCCAATCCTTAATGAAGAAAATGTACTTGACGCCTTCACACGGTTTTGTCGAGAGCTTGGTGACTGTGTATGTCAAAACTCTCCTCTAGTGAGGAAGACAAGGTCCAATTTTCCGTCTTGGTTTTCATCTGATCTTAGAGCTCTCGTCATTAAAAAAAAAAAAAAAAAATGTTGCACAGGAAATATAAAATGAGCCTGTCTCATGTGGATTATTGTTCTTTCAGAGCTGTTCGTAGTCAATGGCACTATTACAGCTATTTAGGAAATTGTGATTTGGTAGATACTCACAACACATACATCACATACATCACACAGACAGATAATATATATAAGATATAAATACAAGATAACAAATCAAAATAGTTAATAACTATAGTCAACATGATTAACCACATTATTTACTATAGAAATTTTAACTTAACAAATGAAATAACCCACCCGCCCACCCACACAAGTACAGTGATACTGACCCACCCGCCCGTCCATACACGTACAGTGGTAATGACCCACCCGCCCACCCATACACGTACAATGGTATAGACCGCGCGGCGAAGGTCCGGCCTCGAGCCCGCCGAGCGGTGATAGGGAGGAGACGGGTGGAGGGCCCAATATGCCTGCAGTCCTGGAAACATTCGCTACTGTCAGACTTTCCCACGCTTGCTTCTAAAATAAGTTACGTTAATTGTTATCTACGGATGCACATTCAGTACGTTTCCAGACTGCGTGCGATATATTTGCTTGTGGTTTAGCGTGTTAGGAATGTTTACTCAAGTGTACGATAAACAATTATTTAGTTGGTTATATGTTTGTTTTTATCTAACTACTGTAGTGTAATAAGTCAGTTTGTGTTTTTCCCCTATAAGTGTGTTAAGAGTCTGCAGAGCCATACTGGTTTAATTCTCATAAAAACAACGTTATTTTGAATCCATATTTTTATCATTATTTATTTACCACACGTTGTGTATGAGATGTCATTTAAAATGCTATCATATTGCGAATTGGGTTTACTTTTGATATTATGAATACATACGCCTAGTTTTGAAAAATAGGTGAAAATAAAAACTTCAAACTAAATAATTTTTATATTTATTCTATTAAACTAATTATGAATCCACAAAGCAGTTCAACGAGTAATTTCACTCTTGATCAAATGCAATTTGTTTGGAAAAGACAGTTTAAAAATAACTGTTAAATTTTGACAAGCGTGATCATTTGTCCGGTTCGAAAAAAAACATCGTTCTAATGAGATTTAAACCAACATGGCCGACAGCCTCTGCAGACTCTTAAGGTTGTAAAATTAGTGAACGTAAATCCTAAATAGTTTATTCCTTTAGTGGTTCCTGCCTCAACTATGGCTCGCTTTATTCCTAAAGTAGCCCAAGGAAAAACTACTAGAAGTCAGGCTAGGGACATTATTTGGAGAGTAAGTGAGTTCATGGCGAATGAGGCCAAATTAAGAGATGAACAACGAATCGCCGTAAAAAAAACGTTAGAACGAACTGCAGTTGCGTGTAGCATTTCAAAAACTCTTATAAAGGAAATTCGGCGTGAAAAGTGTTTATTGGACACTTCAGCGGAAGGAGAGTGTTCGTTCACAACTCCCAAAAAATACAAGAGAAAAACAACAGCGACAGAACTAGACGATTTCAACAAATGTGTCGTTAGAAAAACCTTCCATGAGTTTTATAAAACTGACGAGTCACTCCCAATTCGTCATTTTTATTTTAAACCAATTTAAATAATTATATGTATTTTAACGATACGGGAAATTACAGAAATATTTTTCTTAGTGACAGTAAGAAGTATATATTTCTTAGTCACTTAATTTCAATTAAAGTTACTAACTGATTTATAATTTTTATGATATATTTAATAGTTGTTATTGATAGGCTATACGTTTTAATTTGTTAACTTTCAAACTCTTAACCTATTTGATGTTTTTATTTTAAATACTGGTCTTATTATAAGAGATAACAAAATACAAATTCTCCGTAAACGCGTAAACAATAACGCTTTACGATCTGTCTGTGACCGCCTCGCTCAGAGTCGATGTTTTTATATGACTAGTAGGCCAGCCAGGAGGCCGGACCTTCAGCGCGCGTACTATACTGACAATGGAAATTTCTTTATATGGCTACCCAAAGTGACTAATTTGGCTTTCTTGTGTATACCTCATGAACAAATCGTGTTACATATTTTATTAACATTTTGAGAATATAGTAGACAAAAGTTACTAACCAACCTAGTATATAGTAAATCTAAAAAAATATATATTACTCATACGAAGACAGTAGTATTGACCCAACCACCCGCCCGTACACGTACAGTGGTATTGACCCACCCACCCACCCACCCATACACATACAGTGGTATTGACCCACCCGCCCACCCATACACGTGCAGTGGTATTGACCCACCCACCCACCCATACACGTACAGTGGTATTGACCCACGCACCCACTCATACACAGTGATATTGAAATTACACGTACAGTGAATTTAAACGTTTACACACATCCTTTTCTTGCAGGTATTGTCTCATAACACAAATAATAACACAAAATGTACCTTATAGTATTTAAAAATAACGCAAAAAGCACCCATACACGCACTGTAGTATTGACCCACCCGCCCACCCATAGACGTACGGTGGTATTGACCTACCTACGTCAATTCACCACCACCAGTTCAATGCAACGTCCATTCAAGGACCTCATGCAAACCCTGCCTACCACGTCAATTCAAGGATCCAAGACTACAGGGGATCCTGTCACAAGCAGGGGCCTATTACCAACATATATCTATAATACTGTACTCCCATAGGGTCTCAGTATTATAGACTGAGATTTGCTATGGGAATTACATGAGGAAAGTTGATGCTGATGTTAAAGGAAATCCTAAGTCATTTTGGGGTCACATTAAGTCATTGTGTAAGGCCAATACTACCCCTAGTAAGCTTATTCATGACCAAGTCTCAGTGGAAGATCCTTCACAGATGTGTGAACTATTTGCTGACTATTTTGCTACGGTCTATGCACTTCCATCTAATTGCAATAATGATTATGTGTATGAGTCTAATATAAGTGTCTCATCTGTGTACTTATCTGCTGTAGAGGTTGAACGGAAGCTTTGTTGTCTTGATGGCTCCAAGGGTGCTGGGCCTGATAATATAACCTCTCTCGTTCTTAAATCATGTTCTTCTGTTATGGCTCCTCATCTCGCCATGAACTTTAATCAGCTCTTGAGAGTGGGTTGCTTCCCTGATGTTCTCAAGCATGGATATCTTGTGCCTGTGCACAAGTCTGGTGATATGTCTGATGTTGTCAATTATAGACCTATAGTTTTGCAGTCTGTGCTTGCTAAGGTCTTTGAGGCTTTGATCCTGGATTTCCTGTCCTACACATTCAAGAATGTTTTCATTGCTGAGCAGCATGGGTTCAGACCGGGAAGGTCTACAGTCACGAACCTTTGCGTCTTCACTGACTATGTATACTCTGCCTTTTCACGACATCATCAAGTGGACTGTATTTATTTGGATTTCTCTAAGGCGTTTGACAGAGTCAGTCATTCTCATCTTGTTGCCAAGCTCAGAGCCCTTGGATTCACTGGCCCACTACTCCAGTGGATTCAGAGTTATTTGTCTGGACGAACACTGCAGGTCAAGTTTGCTTCCTTTCTCTCGGCTGCTGTGGTACGAGTGACGTCAGGAGTGCCTCAGGGGTCTCTTCTGGGCCCTTTTTTGTTTAGCCTATTTATTAATGACATTGGTAGTCTCTTGGACTGTAAGTTTGTTCTTTTTGCTGACGACATTAAGATCTACCATGAAGTTTCGTGCAACCAGCACGTTTGTTTGCAACCAGCATTTGCTTCAGAAGAATTTGGACTATGTCGCTCAGTGGTGTGAAGTGAATGCCATGCACCTGAACGCGTCTAAATGGAAGATCTAAACTGCCAATTCCATTCGTCTACAGCCTTCGTGGATCAGTGTTGAAGAGAGTGACTGTGGTAAAGGACATGGGAGTGTTTTTCACACCAGACCTTGATCCTGGCGAACATGTCTTAAAAACTTGTGCTAGAGCGAACAGGGTTCTGGGACTTATAGCTCGAGCTTCTAGAAATGCTTTCTCCCCTGAGACTTTGAAGTGTTTGTATGTGACTCTTGTGCGCCCTATCTTAGAATATGGCTCCACTATTTGGGCACCTCATCAGATCGGCCTCTGCTGTTCCCTCAATCTGGTTGAAAAGCGTTTTCTTCGTCTGTTGGGTGTCAGAGATGGACAGAACCATCTGGATGTTGATGTTCGGCAGGTTGCTGATCACTATGGGCTTATCTCTCTTATGGCCAGAAGAATAGCCCTGGACCTGTTCTTCTTGTTCAATATTGTGAATGGGCTGGTTGATTGTCCTGAACTTCTCCAGCGGATTGACATCCATGTTCCACGTCGCACTCGGCTGACTCAAACTTTTGCAAAGCACCACTATACAACTGCTTATGGGTACCATAGCACGATACCTCGTCTCTTGCGCCTGGGGAATGATTCACAGCTTGAATTCTTTGGCCAGTCTTTTGAATCTTTTAGAAGATTGGCGCTTATTTATGTATCTGCCCTCGCTACTACCTAATGTGTTACTGCTACCTTGTTTCACCAATTATCTTATTATAATTATCTTATTATTGTTGAATTATACCTTGCTTGTTACTTAGATATATTAATGTTATGCTTTGCCGCTTTCCAGATCTTAATGTATGGATGTTGTTGTTAGTTAATTATGTTAATGTTAACCACTTACATATATTTATATGAATGTTATTACTTTGTTTACCTAATTATGTTGATATTACGTTGTTATTATTTAATTTAATTTATCATAGATATTTATATTTTGTTGATCATATGTGTTCTTGTTATTATCTTCTTTGTTAGGTGGTACACTGGGTAGTAGTGAGGTTACACAATTTGTCTTATTATAATTATCTTATTATTATTGAGTTATGCCTTGCTGGTTACTTAGTTGTATTAGTATCTCATGCTTCGTCTCTTTCCAGATCTTAATGTATGGTTGTTGTTGTAAATTGAAGTTTTGTTTGATTGTCTACCATTTACATATACTTACATATATTTACATGAATGTTGTTACTTTGTTTACCTAATTATGTTGATATTACGTTGTTATTATTGTAATTTGATTTATTCTAGATATTTATATTTCGTTGATCATATGTGTTCTTGTTATTATCTTCTTTGTTATAATTTGTAATATATCTCTTTTAACTTTAAGTGGACATTTACTGGCACATATGAGGTTAAGTTTACCATTAAGCCATCTTTAAATATATTCACTTGTATAATGGTGTTAACCGTTTATAATAATAATAAATAATAAATAAAGTTATGGACTTCAAACAACCCCTGCTTACCACCAGCTCAACGCCACATCCATTCATGGACT
This sequence comes from Stictocephala bisonia, assembly GCA_035578905.1. NCBI lineage: Eukaryota > Metazoa > Arthropoda > Insecta > Hemiptera > Membracidae > Stictocephala > Stictocephala bisonia. The sequence goes on from JAQJVL010007533.1 coordinate 17,731, forward strand.
TCAAACAACCCGTGCCTACCACCAGTTCAATGCCCCGTCCATTCGAGGACTTCATACAATCGCTGCCTACCACCAGTTCAATGCAACGTCCATTCAAGGACCTCATGCAAACCCTGCCTACCACGTCAATTCAAGGATCCAAGACTACAGGGGATCCTGTCACAAGCAGGGGCCTATTACCAACATATAGTTTATGTCTATTCAAGGACCTCATTAAACTACTGCCTACCTCCAGTTCAACGCGTCGTCCATTCAAAGAACATTTACAACCCCTGCCAAACACCAGCTCAAGGTGTCGTCCATTAAATAAATAAATAATAAATAAATAAAAATGCCTTTATTTACAAGTGTTTCTCAGTACATAACTGTTTTACAGAACAACTCAAGTCAATGGCCTTAATACTAAGAAATAAATATAAAAAACTAAGAACAGTGCAAGTTAAGATTAAGGTATAATATATATATATATTTATATATATATATATATATATATATAGTTTTACATAGAAATACAAAGACTTAAAATTACAATATACTATTGGGCTACGAAAAGCTCTTTAATTTTACTCTTAAATAAGCGTATAGTACATGATTTGATGGCTGGGGGGAGGCCATTGTACAACTTAGGGCCGAAATAAGAAAAACTCCGTCTCCCAACTTCTAAACGTACCTTAGGGAAATGGTGTAAATTTGCATGGCGTGTACTACGCTGCGAGACCTCTTCCCGGTACAACAGCCTTTCGCTTAAGTACTGTGGCTCACTGTGTGACAGTACCTTGTGAGTCATGCAGCAAGTTAGATCCTGCATACGGTCTCCATTGGCAGTAAACCAACAGCCTCCCAAAAAGGAGAAACATGATCAAAACGTCTCAAATTGAAAATGAAACGGATTGCAGAGTTTTGAAGCTTTTGAATTCGCTCTATGTCTCCACACGAGATGCTGTTACCGTATGCAGGGTAGCAGTAGTAAAATACTGACAAAATCAGTGACTGCATGATGTGAAACTTAGCAAATTCTGGTAGCAGATCTCTAAAACGGTACATACCTCTCAGCCTACGCAGTGCACGTTGTGCAGAGTAAGTGACATGCTCAGTAAAAGTCAGGTCATTGTCTAGCACGACACCGAGAGTTTTGACTTTGCCGCTTACAGCCAAGCTTATACCACTGAGCATGATCTCAATGCCCCTTGAGCTAAGGGACTGCACCAGAGTCTGTGGGGCAAAATGGAGAACGGTACACTTGTCTATATTGAGTTTTAGGCTATTGTTTACGGACCAGGTGGTAATGCTTTCAAGATCCGAATTAATTAGCATGAAGGCCTCCTCAATTGAGCCAGGCTCGTATGACAAGTGCAGCTGACAATCATCTGCATACAAATGAGCATTGCAGCTTTGTACACATTCGGGAAGGTCACATGTGTACAAATTGAAAAGTATAGGACCAAGACAGCTACCCTGAGGTACACACCTCGATTTATATTAACCTGGCTTCTATTTTCAAGGTATGACTTCACCCACTCGATAGCATCTGCACCAAAGCCACAAAAATTCATTTTCGCAGCCAGCAACTTATGGTTCATGGAATCAAAGGCTTGAGAATAATCAAGCAGAACCAGTGAACTGTATCTTCCATTATCTTTACTATCAAACAGGTCACTAAATAAGTTTACCAGGGCAGTGCATGTGCTGTGGCTTTTCCTGAACCCAGATTGTGTTTTCGGCAAAATATTTTCTTTGTCCATATATTCTACAATCTGTCGAGTTACAACTTTTTCTAATATCTTTGACATCGCAGGCAGTGTCGAGATGGGTTTTAATTGTTGGACACTTTTAGGGGCTGTCACTTTCGGTATTGGATGCACAATGCTCGACTTCCAGCTCTGAGGAAACACCCCACTCAACAGGGACTCATTTATGAGGTGTGTAATCGCATCCAGAGCGTAAGGACTCACGGCTTTTATCATTTGTATGGATATTTTTATCGCTACCAACCGCTCTTGATGTTATCTCGTTCATGGCTGATTGTACAACTTCATTAGTGACGGGCGTAAATGTAAATTCTGTCATCAGACCATTCCTTCTGTTTGTCTTGAAAAAATGTATGTTTTGTTCACTGACTGGTTCTGCCGCCCCCATTTCAACAAAGTATTTATTTATGTCATCAATATTGGTATGGGCAGGAATTGTTTCTCTCTTTCCACTATCAACAATACCACACTGCTTCAGACAATCCAGAAGTTTTCTGTGAGCTAAGTTTGTCATTAAAGTAGATTTTCTTAGCATTCCATATTAATTTATTGACTTCATTCCATGCTTTCTTATATTTTTTCCAATCTGCACTGTCCCTGGTTTTCCAGTATTTGTTTCGTAATTTATTCTTAAACTTAGTTTGCCTTTTTATAATATCATTCCTCCAAGGGGCTTTGTTCTTCGTCACTTTTTTGCACACAATTGGGGCTTGTTCATCAAATATACTTCTGATATGTGTGGTAATAAAAGTTTCAATAATAATAATAACTCAATAACTCAATAACTCGTTTATTAAGCCAGATCAACAAAACAAGATTGCATTAGCCAAGTCATCAATGTAACTAAATGAAATAATTACTCTAATACTAATTAAAACTAATTACAAATTGTTGTCAACCAATTACAATTTTTTTGTCAACAGAGTTAGTGACTACCAGCCAGGAAATTACGGACGCTGTAGACCACTGCATCTAAAAGCATTCTTTTTACCCCCCTCTTAAAAGCCCTGTGATCCTGCTCGATCTTTAGTGATGTTGGAAGACTATTGTAGAGTTTGATGGCATTGTACTGGAACTGTTTTTGGAAAAATGAAGTGGAATGTCTGGGAATTGAAATATTATTGGTATTGCGGAGTGGATATATGTTACTGGAAGGAGAGCTGAACACAGAAATATTTTTCCTGACAAACAACAAGGTCTCCAAGATGTAAATTGAAGGGAATGTTAAAATGTTGTTGGTCCTGAAAATCTCCCTGCATGAATGGCCTCTAGGGAGAGAGAATATGACTCTTATAGCCTTCTTTTGTAGTCGAAACAATAGTAAGGTCCTCTGGCTTTCACTTCCCCAAACTGGTACTGCATATGACAGATAAGGAAAAATAGTTCCATAATAGGCAGAAAGAAGAACCTCACTGCTCACAAACTTTTTTAAGGTTCGAAGGATAAAGACGCCGGTAGACACTTTTTTGGTTACAGATTCAATGTGTTTGTGGTAGTTTAGATTGTCATCAAGAGTAAGGCCTAGGAATTTAACTTCCTGGGATGAATACACAATTGAGTCTCCAAGAAGAACATTTAACCCATCGTTTGCTCCAAATGTCCTATTTGAGATATAGAAATTTAAAAGTTGAGTTTTGTCAGCATTTAAGATTAATTGATTATTTTGAAACCATTGTAAAAGACTGTTGGATTCAGAGAAGACAATTTGTTCCAATGACTCGTTACAAGGACTAGAAAGTGTGAGGGAGGTGTCATCAGCAAAAAGACATATTTTAGCTAAACTTACACTATTGGGTAGATTGTTTATGAAAAGAAGGAACAAAGTTGGGCCCAAAACAGACCCCTGGGGCACCCCTCTCTTGATCAGAGCCCTGGATGAGGCGTAACGTCGTAAATAGCCAGAATCATCAATATCAGGTATTACAACAAACTGTTCTCTCTTGTCTAAGTAGGAAGCAAACCAGTCCAGTGCAACACCTCTGATCCCCTGTTGGCACATCTTCTTAAGCAGCAGATCATGATTAACCATATCGAAGGCCTTGCTGAGATCAAAAAATAGGCCTGATACACGCTGTCCACTATCTAAATCTGTTACTATGCCGTTTATTAGGCTCAGTATAGCACTTGTCGTCGATCTATTCTTAACAAAGCCATGTTGGTTTTGATAAAGTATTTGGCGTGTTTCCAGAAATGTACATAGTCTATTTAATACAGCCTTCTCGAAAATCTTGGATACAGTTGAAATCAAGCTAATTGGCCTATAATTATCACATGAACCCTCATTACCTTTTTTTAATATGGGCCTGACCATTGTTAATTTTAGGGCTGAAGGAAATTTACCCTCAACAAAGGAAGAATTCACCAGATGGCATAAAGGTGCTGTCACGAATTCGCTGATGGCTTTTAGCATTTTGGGAGATAGTTCATCAACTCCTGCCGAGTTTTTGCTTTTCATGCCAGTTATAATGCTTTTAATTTCATTTTCATTAACAGGGGTGAGGAAGAACGATGAACTGTTGAGCCTATTGTTAATTATTTCAAACTTATCATGGCTGACTGGTTTTTTAATGCCATCTCCTACTCCAACAAAGTGTGCATTCAAAGTATCACAGACTTTTTTTGGTTCAGTTACCGATTTTCCTTCACTGTTCACAAGAGTGATATTTGTATTTTCTTTCCTCGCTTTTGGTCTATGGTCATTTATTATCTTCCAAACAGTCTTAGTTTTATTGTCAGAGTTTTCTATTGTTTCCCGTATTTTGTCACATTTAGCTTGTTGGATCATTTTTCTGTATTTATATTTTAATCTGATATAATACTGCCTTAAAAAATGGTCAGAATTTAGGTGTTTTGTTTTTTCGTAAAATATGTGACATTGGTCTTTTAATGTTTTAAGTTCTTCTGAGAATTCAATCTTTTCCTTTTTTTTTAACATTTATTTTTTTTAATTTTCTTGGGAATGCCGTTTCAAAATAATGTCTCAGTTGCATGCTGAACTCATTATACTTTTCCTCCACATTCTGTGCTCTGTATGTATCATTCCACGTTTCTCGTTTTAACAATAACTTAAATGTTTCCATGTTTGTTTTTTTAAAACTTCTGTTATATTTATATCTTGCCACTTTTGCTTTACTTCCGACGGTTATGTTAAAAGTTGCTGTTTGGGCATAGTGGTTTCAATATTATCTGCCCCTTGCATCTGCATTGCCCTTTGCCAATCCACTTTAGATATTGCTGTCACGGAATATCAGCATTAAACTTCGAAAAATCTCTATAAATAATCATTTTTTCTTTCTTTCTTTCCTTCATACTTTTAATAGAGCAAAAAACCAGCCTGTGGTCCGTGATCTTCACCCCTCTATGGTCCATAATACTTGATGTATTTATCACGACTGTCTTTACGATCTCGGCCGACCTGTCCAATATTATGTGGTCTAACAAGGTGGCCGAGTTTCCTAAACCTCTTGTAGGTTCATTTATGACCTGGATTGCGTTGTGATTCTTCATGAGCCGGCGTAAGTAGTTTGAGTCATTACATGTATTTGATAGCAAGTTTAGCATTCAAAGAACATTTACAACCCCTGCTAAACACCAGCTCAACGTGTCGTCCATTCGAAGAACATTTACAACCCCTGCCAAACACCAGCTCAACGTGCCGTCCATTCAAAGAACATTTACAACCCTTGCCAAACACCAGCTCAACGTGTCGTCCATTCAAGGACCTCATTAAACTACTGCCTACCTCCAGTTCAACGCGTCATCCATTCAAAGAACATTTATAACCCCTGCCAAACACCAGCTCAACGTGTTGTCCTTCAAAGAACATTTACAACCCCTGCCAACCAACAGCTCAACGTGTCGTCCTTCAAAGACTTCATATAAACCCTGCCAACCACCAGCTTAACGTTTCGTCCATTCAAAGACCTCATACAAACCCTGCCAACCACCAGCTCAACGTGTTCTCCTTCAAAGACCTCATACAAACCCTGCCAACCACCAGCTTAACGTGTCGTTCTTCAAAGGCCTCATACAAACCCTACCAACCACCAGCTCAACGTGTCGTCCATTCAAAGACCTCATACAAACCCTGC
>JAQJVL010007534.1:0-23559 GCA_035578905.1 Stictocephala bisonia
GCCCTTTTGCCCTTTGGGATGGGATGTTTTTTTTTCGGGGAAAACCGCGTCACGCTGAAAAGTAAGAACAAATTTTTAAGAACTATCGATTAATCGATTGTTAATCGAAGAAATTTAATCGAAGAAATTACTGATAATGATAATATAGGTGAATAATATAATAATGAAGTCACGTATAATATATTGAAGATAAATATATTGAATAATATTGAAAAATGTCTTATATTTCATTTATATATCCTGTCTGTTTGTGTGCGTGAGTGGGTGTATGAGAATGGCCAAAGAAGTATAACTTCCACCGTGTGGTCCGACGCACACCCAATTTGTTTTTTACTACTTTTCCTGTTTCTAGTCTATTGTCATCTTAATTAACATTTAATTTTTAGATTTTTTGGTTTATTTAATTTGATGGGGGACCACTTAACTCTAATTGTGGTTCTAACAAACCACGTATCTATCATAGACACAACACGTAACTCCAATGCAAGGCTAGTTCAAACCTCTTAACTCCACTATATATAATAAAATGTTAAAATAGGCAAAAGGTTATATTTCAGTTATGTTACAATCAATAAAAATCATGTTAAGAATATTTTATTGTAAAAGTACAGCTTGTAAAACAAAAATAAATCAGTTTTTTGTTCCCCCTGTAAAAAGTGGAAAATGTGAGTTACGAGGTTTGCTAATTAGACCGACGTAATGTCATTTCTTATAGTCTCTACTCAATTAATAGTTAGAAGTCATTTAATTTCCCTGTTATTAAAAAAATAGTATTGATTTAATTTAATTAATTTCTATACATATAGTAATATTTTATTATAAAAAATCATATGACAACAAAATTTCTATTAAGTGTCCAGCGTAAATCAAGAAATATTTTTATTTAAAAAAAACATCTGGAAGACAACAACACTTAATGGAAGAGGAGATTAAAAATAACCATTTTACTGTGATCGTTTGATTTTGAAAATATAATTATTGATATTCCATTTAAATTGTTTGATGAGAGAAAAGTGTCGAAGACAGCTTTACAACTAGGTGAGACCTACAATTTCTGTACTTGGACAGTCACCAAATTAAAAGTATCATTATTTATTTTTTTATTTTATTAAGACATAATTAGCCTAAAATATAATTGTTTACCAAATTGACCAAACTCCGTAAGTTTTAAAAAAGAAAAAAAAACAGAACGAATTCCCCCCCCTGAGATATCTCCATTATAATTCATATACTTGAACATATGTCAGCCCTATTCATTCCTTAAATATCATTTATTTGTATTTCAACTTGTGTGTGTCTCGTTTAATATTATTTATTATTAAGTTATATTTCATATTTTAAAAAATCCGATGAAATTTACAAACACAGGATTCTTGGCAACACTGCGTCTCAGAGCTACACTAAGCGAGCTCATGTCAAGTCGAGGTATTCATTAAATACAGTACATTTGTGTTTCTTTCCATCAAGTTCTACTAAAACAGTGTGGCAACATTATTAAAAATAGATTTTACAGCAAACCTAGTTTAAATATCATAACACCTTCATGGAACCTTCCTCAACACTTTAAAATATTAATATATGATAAAAATGCAATGAAACTTATCATCATGCAAATGTTACCATCAAACATAGAACGGATATGAATATGTCTATTGAAAAATACTAATTAAAGAAATGATGTAGCATTATATAAGTAAAAAGAGGAAACTCATCGATGATACAGGAAGACCAAATGCATTTAAAATAGACTAACTACGTTTCACGTAGTCAATAAAAAAGAGGAATATCTTAAATATTCTTCTAACGCTTGACAAAAAAGTGGAACAATGAAATAAAAAATGCAGAATCGCTTCCAGGACATTTAAATAATGTAACCCCAAATCACTGTTTGCCAACTGCCATTTATGTGGGATTTGTCGGTCGATGTCTACCTAGCAATTTCCTCCGTATGGTTCAAAGCCAGAATTTCCCAAGCATTACTGTTTCCAGCACAAAGCATCACTTACATGACATTATCCTAGATTAATGTACTTTCTATACGTAGGAGTTATAAAAAATACGTTGTGGATTCCACTTCGATCATTAGATATTTAGTTATTCTTTTAACTAATAACCAACTAAAATTTATGTCGATGTAATAAAACGGTGTAAATTAATCAATTGAAACATAAATGTTCTTAACATAAAACGATTAATGTAGGCTACTTAAAAATTAAGTTAGCAACTTAACCAATCATTAACTTTAGAATTAGAAATGTGTAATAATTAGGGATGGCAATATTTGCAACATATCGATAAATCAAAGTATCGATATATCGCAAAGAAAACTATCTATATATCGTTTTATCTGTTTAAAATTACACAATAAATTTTATGTCATGACACTCATATTTTGCTGTCACTGTTAACAAAACCTATTAAATGCAAACATTAATAGTACAAATGTACTATTAATGTACATTTATCTACACGAAACAAGTTGTGGTCTGTGGGGTTGAATGAAACAAAGTTCAAAAAAAGTATACCTTTAAACTACATCTTAGTTTGTTAACCTCACGTAAAAAACTAAATAAAGGTACATTATTGTTTCAATACATGTTTTGTACGCATAAGAGGCATTTTAAATGTGTTATTTTTTCGAATCGTGACGATTTTGAGGAGAGAGAATAACAGTGATATATCGGACCAAAATATTGATATAGCCGACATTATCGAAAGAAAATATCGATACTAATATTTCGATATGTATTTATCGATATTTCCGATGTATCGATAAATCGTTGCCATACCTAGTAATAATAGCTATCAGAATATTATAAGCGGTAACAAATTAAAATACTTGTGTCTATACAGTCCTGAGCTCTTGGAAAAGTACGTATTTCTTGACGACAAATTAAAAAAATGTCTACAATAAGGTGCTGCTGTATGTACAAGACTACTTAAACTGTAAGTAAGCTGAGCCATACCACTTACATGAGATATAGAAAATGTCATTGTTTGCTGATACACCAGCCATATAGGCCAATAACACCGCTGAGTCAACAATACGTAATGTCTACAATAAGGCGCTGTTGTATGTACAAGACTACTTAAACTGCAAGTAAGCTGAGCCATACCACTTACATGAGATATAGAAAATGTCATTGTTTGCTGATACACCAGCCATATAGGCCAATAACACCGCTGAGTCAACAATACGTAATGTCTCGGAGAACTTGTCAAAACAACTTTCATTACTATTTAGCTTAGTTTAATAACGAAAATTGTTGCTAAAAACGTTTAAAATGTAAAATAACATGTGTACTAATAACTATATCATGTGTTTTAGTTTTACTCACGTCATGTATTTACCGGCAGACGTGCCTTTGGTCGATAAAACTTAATACAGAAACAATGTCAACCTTCATAATGTGAAGCTCATTGGGGAGGCGGCTTCTCCAGACCACAAAGCGGCAGAAGAATTTGTAGCAAAGTTCAAAGCAGTCTTAGAAGAGGGAGGGTTCTGTGCTGAACAAGTGTTCAATACCGATGAAAGTGGTCTCTTTTGGAAAAGGATGCCATCGAGGACATTTCTGTCACGGTCGGAAAAACAGCACCGTGCCTCAAGGCTGCTAAGAATCAACTAACCTTGTTATTCTATACCAATGCTAGTGAATTGTATGAGATAGATGAGTCTGTGTAGATGATTAAGAGTATGATCGTTTATAAGTCCAAGAGTCTAAAAGGAAAAGATATGAATCATCTACCAGTTTTTTGGAGGTCTAACTGCAAGAAAAAGCTTGGGTAACTGCAGATTTGTTTCACGATTGGTTCACCAACTGTTTCGTTCCTGAGATGAAGGCCTACCTTCAATCCAAAAACTTTTCTTTCATAGCCTTACTGGTGATTGACAACGCCCCTGGACACCCTCTAATTAAACATCAAAACCTCAAAATCATACTCCTGCCCGCCAATACCACATCGATCCTACAACATTAGATCAAGGTGTGATTGCTGCTTTCAAGGCTTACTATGTGCGTAGGACCTTTCAACTTCTCCTAAAACCTCACAGTTTCATCAATGTGGAAAACCTACAACATCGCAGATTGCCTTGTTAACATAAAGGAATCCATCGATGAAGTGAAGCCGTCGACCATAAATGTATGTTGGCGAAAATTATGGCCTGAAGTAGTAAAAGTGATCGATTCCGAAAACAATAGGATATAAACACCAGTGGTAGATAACATTTTGGAAATCGCCCATACTGTAGAGGGTGAGGGTTTTCCTGAAATAGACCGTCAGGATGTCTAAGAAATGATCGAATGCAATGACGAGGAACTAACAGTGGAGGAGGAACTTATAAAATCTCAAAACGAGGTAGCCGAACAGCCTGAAGATGAAAACGAAAATGCTGATGATCCTGAAACGAAACCAAGATTTTCCTCAAAAAACATCGACGACATCCTACGCATGGCAACGCAGCTCGCGGATCACGTGTTGGAGACGGATCTTCTCTTGGAAAGGGCCCTTCGGTTCAAAACTAAGTATTTTAAGGCTTCAGTCAGGTACTGTACTGTAGATAGTTAATTCACAATCATAAATATTAACGTAAAATGATTATATATCCTGTAAAATATTCATAATACTAATAAATACACATTTAAAACAACTACAATGTATATTATTATCATTTGTAAACTATAACTTAGAATCCAACCTCCCAATCTTCATTTACATAAGGTACTATTATCCGCAGTTTTGCAGACAGCGGTGAACCTTCGGAACGTAACTCCCGCGGAAACGGAGGGATTACTATATATCTAACTACACTATTTACATTTGAAATCTGTGACCTATAAATTAAACAACAATCGAATACACTAAACCAAACAATTAAATAAATTATTACAATTCAAAACACTGTTAAGACGTAATACCTTGTTATGATAACCTAACAATCAATAACAAACCGGTAAACTTGGCCAAGGTTGTAGTAGGCGTTGACGTGAGAAGGCGAAATGCTGATAGCAGACCGGAAATGACCTTCAGCTTCGGCAGCTGTCGCCATCAGCGTTCCAAGATTGTTGTGCGCACTGGCATACCCCGGCCACAATCTGAATAAAAAAGGGAATTATCAACAGTAATCTTTGAGAAATACTTCAATAATATTACGTTTACTATAGCAGCTGTTATTGATACTATTATTGTTTATGAAACTATTAAAGGAAGTCATTTACTTGTTAATGGCATATTAACAAAGCCACACAGATAATTACCAATTGTTTAACTACTATTAGGATAAGCTAATAGTTCTGTGTGATCTATTATAAGTGGATACACAATTGTTTTTGGCCTATTAATTAATAATAGTTATTTAAGTTATTAAGTGCATAATAGTTATTTAAGACATTTACATACTTGTTTAAGACATTTTAAGGGAGTACACAACATTGTTTATGGCCTATTAAGGCATAATACTTGTTTAAGACATTTTAAGGTAGTACACAACATTGTTTATGGCCTATTGAGGCACGATGCAAAATTGTTTAATATCTATTACGGTAGTATATAAAAATGTCTATGGCCTATTAAGGAAAGCTACACAGGTGTTTGAGAATTGTTACGGGAATATCCACAATTGAGGCTGTAGGTACAATAGGGGCCTATTGGAGTATAGGCCCTTCTTTGGGAGATTGCAAAATTGGATTCTCCATACTTTAATATCTATGAGTAACAAATATCTTGTGATTATCTTGTTTCATAAGGTTAGTACACGTGTTTTACCAAAATATTTTATAGGCCCTTCTTTGGAAGAACCAATTTGTACTAGTCATTGTTATGTTATGTGGCCTTTTTTCAAGTTAAATGTGAGGTTAGGTGGGGTGATTTAACTGTGGTTTTATATGAGTGGAGTGTATACTGGACTAAAAATATATTTTGTTTTGTTACACTAACATCATGGACACATTATTGGCTTCATCTATCAAAAAAGGAGTAAAGTTTAAACGTAAGAGTCCTGAAAACTGGATTGCACGAAAGCAAAAGAAATTAGGAATACTGAACAAGAGTATGTATCACTTCACAGTAAGATACATGTAGCCGCCAAAGACTACTGTTGTAAAATCTTGTTGCAACAAAAAGTGTATTGAAAGGGTTGATAGCCTACAGCAAAAACATCTCTATAACTCATTTTACAATGGGCAATTAAAGAAATATCAAGATAACTTTCTTGCAGTCTGTTTGAAATTGCATGTTGCCGATAAGTCAAGAAAATTACTAAATGCTAAGGTTGATAGGTAATTAACTTGGAATTACACCTTAAGTGATGCTGGTAATGTAAAACCTGTATGTCGATCATTACTTACGAGCCTGTTTAAAATCTCTGTTAAAAGAATCAGGGTTATACAAGAAAAAGTAGTTAAGTGACATACTTTTGAGGGGAAAAAAGGAAAATATGACAGCCACAAGAAGTTCAGCTGTGATGTTTCGACCTTGGCTTTAGATCATTGATTCTGCTACATTTTACACATTTCTAGAATATCAGGCAAAAAAGGCCCTAACACTCTCAGTTAATTTTTCTCAATTTCATTAAAAATAAGATTGAAAAGTATCCCAGCACGAAGAAAGTTATTCTTTTGAGCGACGCAGCTAGTGGACAGAATAAATATATGACTGTCATGAAATTTCGTTCTTTAATATCCAAAACTTACAACATTGAAGTGCTTCAATTTTTTCCTGTTCGCGGCCACTTATTTGGTCAGTGCGACCGAAACTTTGGTGTGATGATATCTAGCCTGAAAGGTAAACAAGAGATAGAAACCATGCACCCGTACTTGTCAAACATAGTTTTATGCCGAGCTAATCCATCGCCACTTGAACTTATTCATGACCCTACAACTATTTTTGACTGAGAAAAATGTTAATTCAACATATTAAGAACAACAAATTAAGAAAGGCACTCCCTACAAAATACACTCCTACTGCATGCTGATATATATGACTACTAGAAAGTTGCAGCATCAATAAGCTACCACTCTATGAACGAGCCTTTTCAGTTTATGACAGCTAATAGGCCTATTACGGATGTTTTGACTCTAGATATAGCTCCAGAAGTGTCTTGAAAAAAGACAAAATCAAGGATGTAAAATATCTTTATCCATACCTCAAAGATGAAAGTAAGGATTTTTTTTAATCCTTTTTACTAAAAGTGCTCAACCTGAACAGGAAGAAATTAATGACCCTGAAGTTGAAAATGTCCAGTGATTAAGCTACTGTAAATATAGTAAGACTGTCTTATACACTCACTATCTCTTGTTGTGAGTAAATAATGTTTTTATATGGTTGCATATTGTTCGATACCCTTTAGTTTTTATTCCATACAATGTTTATTTTAAGTTTTCAGAATTAGCTTTTGTTTTTTGAATGAAAATAAACTAAACTATGTAATGAAATGTGTTATTTTACTTCCTGTATTTCATATCAACATACATAGTTCTAATTGATTTACCTAGACTCTTTAAGTCTATAGGACCTTCTTGCAAAGAACAAACTAAATAATGTTCTCTTAAAAAGAGCCTATAACGTATTGTGCATTTTCCATTTTTCTAATCTTTAAATATGTGTAAGTGTTAAAAAAAGTACATAAATATAATTATAATGAATTGATGGTAATGAACCTTAAGAACACAGTTTTCAATCAAATTGTTTGTAACCTATTCAGGCAAGCTACACAGTTGTTAAGACGTATTACGGGATCATACAGTGTTGTTTATAACCTATTCAGGCAAGCTACACAGTTGTTAAGACGTATTACGGGAGCATAAAGAATTGTTTATAACCTATTCAGGCAAGCTACACAGTTGTTAAGACGTATTACGGGAGCATACAGTGTTGTTTATAACCTATTCAGGCAAGCTAAACATATGTTTAAGACCTATTAGCTATATTAAGCAAACTATAGAGTTGCTTAAAAAATATTAGCATAAGCTACAAGGTGGTTTATGACAGTTAATAATATCTATAATGTCATACATTCTTATTTCAAGTTAAAATAACTTAATTCTCCATATATTATGTCATATTTACAATATAATTGAGATAAGAAATGAAAATATGAATATCATACATAAAACAAGAGCAATTTTACTAAAAATTACATAGTTAATTTCGTGTATATTTTCTTAAATTTAGTAATAAAAAGACGTTGTATCTTAGATATAATGGCATTGTATCTGCATAGACTTGGTGTGTCGTACAGTTAGGGATGGCAATATTTTCAACATATCGATAAATCAAATTATCGATATATCGCAAACCAAATATAGATCTAACAATGATATCGAAAGAAAACTATCGATATATCGCTTAACCGATACATCGAATTGCAAATTAATTTTACGTTTAAAATTATACAGTAACTCTAATGTCATGACACTCATGTTTTACTGTCACTGTTTAGAATAGCCTAGTGAATGTAAAAATTAAATACATTTATCTACAATAAATAAGTTGTGGTCTGTAGGGTTGAATAAAAAAAATTCAAAATAGAAATAAGTATACCTTTAAACTACCATTTAGTGTGTTAACCTCACGTAAAAAACTAAATAAAGGTACATTATTATTTCAATGCATGTTTTGTACGCATTAGAGGCAATTTAAATGTGTTTTTTTCTTTTCGAATCGTGATGATTTTGAGGAGAGATAATAGAATAACGTCAATATTTAGTGATATGATATAAGACCAAAATATCGATACTAATATGTCGATATATCAAAATATATTTATCAATAGTTCCGATATATCGATAAATCGTTGCCATCCCTACGTACAGTGTAATTTACCTGAGTGCCTCTCTGTAGTGCGATACGGCGAGGTCGGGATTGTTGGTGTCTCGAAGGTAGTTGGCCAAGTTGTAGTGCATCTTGGCGTTCTGCGGCAGTTTTTTTAGACCAGCCCTGTATCATATAAATTATATTAAAATATATTTCTCTTATAAATATCAAAGAACATTGAAAGTTCATACAATCGTAAAAATATCTCTATGCAGAACTCACATTAGAAAATATCATACTAAAATTGAGTATTTAGTTAGTTTCTTGTTCTTAAAAATAAGTAGCTAAACACGACCACGCCTGCTGTGTCTTAGTCCAATATTAACTATTTAGTAGTCAATATTGTTTACATTAGTTGCTAGAAAAATAAAGGTTAATTGTTTTAACTTGATTTAATCTGACATTTTAACAATTTCAGCACTGAAATCTATTTTCATTCCTGAACTGTATATAGGTCGGGAAATGCACTGATTCCGTTAACAATTTTACAAACGAAATATATATACATACATACATATATATATATATATATATATATATATATATATATATATATATACATATATATAAACACTCCTGTATATAATGTTTTGTTGTAAAAACCTTTCAAGTGAATTCGTTCACAACTTTTACAGTTTTCTGTACACAAACATACAGATAGAGAAGTTTTAATATATTAAAGGAAGAATATTACCTTTCCAAATATTCACCCGCACGTTATTTAGCATCTTAATCATTCTGACAGTTTTAACTTGCACTGCAAATACATTGTAAGCTTTTTGCAATATTTTATAAAAATGTTGAACATGTGACTTTAAGTCATGACATTACAATAGTATTTTAAAGATATTTGAAGAATTGTATAACACCTTTTATAATATTTTTCAATAATTTTGAAAGTCACGTAAATAAATTATATTTATTAGTACTGACCGAACTAATGACTCTCTCGAAGACCAATCTCGGTTCCTGTCGACAGTTTTGGCAGAAAACGACGCTCCTAAGAGAAGAAGGCTCAATAACAGGGCAGTCCTACGGGGACGGCTAGGAGGAGATGACTTGTGGAGGAGCTGTGCTCCGTATGCCACCATCAACACGGCTCCTAGGCTGAAACACTTTACTAAGTAAACAACACATTCAAACATCTGTATCAAATATTAATGTCCTTGGAAAATATGTCCAGTAAATTCTACGAAGTAAACAAAACATTAAAAAATCTTTATCAAATATAATAAGCAGTACAAGTAAACGTCACACAACAAAATTTATTACAATATAAGCATAAAATGTACAAATATATTACAATACAAGTACAAAAAGCACGAATATTATGGTGATCGATTTCGGTGAACCACGCTCACCTTCCTCAGACCAGAGGGATTCACAAAAGAATCTGATTCTTTTGTGATACCCTCTGGTCATTTTGTACTTGTATTGTAATAAATTTGTGCATTTTGTGCTTATATTGTAATAAATTTGTGTTGTGTGACGTTTACTTGTACTGTATATATACCAACACGTATTATGCTAATTAAAAAACTATTTAATATAATAAGTACGAGCTACATATGAATACTAATAATTTAGAAATAAAAAGGTAGATAGAGATGAAAAAATTAGTCTTCTCAAAGGACATAAATGTCTGTCTGGAAGGAATGGTATTGGGTGAGATAAAAATGAAACTACTTCGGAAGCATCTAAAGAGAGTGGAAGTTCACTGAAACAAATGGCACTTGTATTTTTTGTCTTTGGATTGCAGAAACATTACCAAGCAGTGGATTGTTTACTACACTGTAATACAAGTGAGTCTTAATTTTCGTCAAGCTACTAGTTCTATTTGGTTGTTATTAATTACTATATATTTATATACTAATCGTACAAATATATACATAAGAAATATTTGTTATCTAAAATTACATACTATTTCGAAGCACCCGCTGAAATTCTCAGCGATGCTATTGAAGATGCCATATGACAGCAGGAGCGAAACGTCTGTTATAACGTACATAGCACCTTGAATGTATGTTTTACCGGAAAATATAGATTTTAGCTAAGACACAGGCCAATTAAGCCTAAGATATAAGCTACTCTAACTCTTTGTGTAAGAGATAACACTAGATAGTTATTTTAAATCTTAGAACTGGTACATTACTTAAGAATTAATTGAATCACGTTTATTTCAAATCCTAAAAACTTTCAAGGAGACCCCACTGAAACACATAATAAATGAGACACTAAAACCAACATAGGACAGTATTCAAAAAATCTAGAATGGAAAATCTAACAAATGACGATATTCGAAAAGCTTAAGAGATAGAGATAACAAAACTCGCTAAACGAAATCTACCTTTAAGTTATTCTATATTCCAATCAAAATACATTTCTACAACATTATTAACACATAAAAAGGATCGATTTAATGTTTTAAAAATAAGGTAATGATGTGAAAGTGTAGCATACAAATTATAATCTACTTAATGAATGACATCAATAGTAGAGGGGACCAAGAGGCCGACAAGAAATAGTCTTAACAATTTTACATTCTTTATGTGTTCTAAATCAAAATATATTAATTTCATAGCTCATCATAAGAGATTCTTGATAATCGTTAATTGGTCCGGACAGAAAATGGCCTGTGTATTATATTTATCGCATAGGGAGATTTCGCCAGCATAGAGGAATCTTTTCACCTCTCAGCTGCCGTATATCACGGGCAAAGCTCATTTCTGCCTTCAAGTAAACTACCGCAACAGTGTTAGTTGAAAAATTACTATAATCAACTGTACAATTCACCAATTTCTATTTATTATTTACATTATTACTCATTTCGTTACTGTTATTATTAATTGTTACTTGAATATTAAGTAACAATTTATAATCAAGTATCAACAACAGTCTTCCTAGTTGCCATGATAGATTGTAAATGGAATAACATAGTGGGGGAAGAGTAGTTCTATTTTTTACTTCCTCCACTCGGCACATCTCTCTCGCACAGGTGTTTTCTGCGTCACTTTCTGACCGGCCTAACTATAGTCAACCATCACGTGCATTCATTTGAAACTGTACAACAGACATTAAACAACTGTGTCTACTAAGTTATACAAAATTTAGTTGTAAAATAAATTCTAGCATATCATGTTTGTTCTTTGTTAAACACTTACGAAAAGTAAATAAAAATAGGATCTTTTCCGTTAATTCACTACCACCACTTTGGTTAAGTTATGTTAGGTTTAGTAAGTTAAGTTATGTTAGGTTAGGTTTGTTTAGTTTACGTTAGGTTTAAGTTATGTTAAGTTTGGTTGGGTTATGTTAGGTTTATCCAAGTTATGGTTTTGGTAATGAATAAACGGAAAAGATCCTAAAAATAATCATAAAATTGGGTTTAATGAAATTTATAAAAGTTTACTTAAGTTCAACAGTTAAATCATATAATTATGAACAGAAAAGTGTGAAGCTATATGTCTACATAATATGATTTGAAGCACTGAACACGACATAACAAAAGGTTCTAAGAAGTTTAATGTGAATACCGGTGTAAATGGGTTCCCACGGATTTATCGGTTTTACTAAAAATGTGTTCACGCTTTATTACCTTCCACCTTAGCTCTCCGATTGAACGTTTATTGTAAGGAAACGCTGAGCAAAACTTTCCTCATTCTATATGACAGCTGAAATGAATTAAAATAAAGATTTATATGATAACCGATACTTGGTAGTTATATACATTTCGTGATATTATGATAAGTTACGCATGAACGAGGCAACTATTGCTAAAAAGCGCCCTCTAATCAACTACTAAAGTTACCTAAAATTAAACTTCCTATTTGAAATAATTTACCACTGTGAAGTTAAGTAAAATCCTGAAATGTTCGACGATTATCATTAGAAAGAATTCATAGTTAACTGAACTTCAGCTTAAAACAAGAGAGTATCGAAATTAAAATTACTAAGTAATGAAACTTCAAAGCAATAAGAGGTTATCATTTAACACTCAATTCATTCCAAAAACATTTTTACATCATTAAAAACAGTGGTGTATCCTACACTGACGCAGACTTCGCCAGGCCTAGCAGAGAACTTAGGGACCCAGTAGTCAAACGCCGCTTTGCAGCGCAATGTGCGCGTGTAAAGTCCATGCTGGGCGCACACCGCACTGACACCCGGAACACCTACCTAGAAGGCCTGGACATTGCAGACGGAAGCGCGTGGAGGGCAGCGAAGATTCTTGGTTTGGTCTACATGGCAGACGAGGTTTGATCTACACAGCCCCGGCCAAGGCTGAAGCCTTTGCTGACACCATGGAAGCCCAGTTCGAGCCGCACTACTACGTCACCGACGACGTCCACGAAGACCTAGTTGAAGAGTTCAACGAAGTTTACTTCGAGGAAGACCCTGAACGTCGTAGAGCCCTTCACCCCCGAAGAAACCCTAGCAACCAAAGTCCGCAAGGCTTCCGGCCTCGACAAAGTGTGAGCCCGAGCACTCCACTGATCACCCCCTTCCCTCATCTGCATCCTGGAAACCATCTTCAACGCTGCTCTTGGCCTCCGACACTTCCCATCACCCTGGAAGACTGCTAAGGTCATTCTGCTCCCCAAGCCAAGGAAGGACCCACTGTTTCCACAGAACTACAGGCCAATCTCCCTGCTCCAAGTAGTCTCGAAGATCTTCGAGCGTCTGCTTCTGAGAAGACTATCTCCCCTATCTTGAGGATGTGATACGACCAGAGCAGTTCAGCTTCAGGAAGGGTCACTCTACAACCCTATACAACTCGTAAGGATGGTCAACAAGTTGGTTGATGCCAAAAACATGAACCTTGCTACATGGCCGTCCTACTAGACGTCAGCAAGGCCTTCGACAAGGTGTGGCACGAGGGCCTACTGTACAAGCTTGCAGGAACCCCTTTCCCTACAGCAGCTGTCCACCTTCTCCGGTCATACCTAACTGAACGGTCCTTCAAAACATCGGTCGATGGCCACCAGTCAACAACTCGAACGATCCTTGCTGGCGTCCCTCAAGGCAGTGTTCTTGGCCCGTTACTGTACCTTGTATTCACCATTGACCTGCCGACCATTCCTCGAGTGACCCTATCACTATACGCCAACGACGCTATGCTACATTGCAGCAGCGCCCGCCCAGCGATGGCAACCTCCAGGATGCAGCGACAACTAGACACACTATCCCTCTGGATCAAGAAGTGGAAGGTAAAAGTCAATGCAGAGAAGAGCGAAGCCATAGCCTTCCAGAAGTACCGGAACATGCCCAGAGCTCTGCTCCCCCGAGTCTCACTTGACGGTGCAGCCATTGACTGAAAGGACTTGGTTAAGTACATTGGACGCCAAACTCAACGCTTCCAACAAGCTTGCAGAAGCCCGCTGCATCCAAGGACTCATGATGCCTTTACTGAATCGAAAGAGCACATTGCCAATGGCCGTCAAGGTTACAATGTTCCTGATGACGGTACGTTCGGTACTTATGTACGCTTCATCAGCATGGTGAGCACATCTCAGCAAGACCACCCGCAAGAAGATCGTGGTATGTCAGTCAAAGGGACTCCCTGGTTTGTCTCGAACACCACCGTCCGAACCTCACACAAGGTCCCGTTCCTAGAAGACTTTGCCCGGACAACGGCAGCCAAACTCTTCGCCAACGCCAAAGAGTTCGGATTCGAACGCCTGAGTGACCTAGCCAGACAGGAAGGTGCGCCAGAAAAACCATCAGGCAGACATGGGCAACAGCCCGATACTGCAACAGAATCTGGGGCAATCAAACCTCTGCCCTACGTGCTGGACTGCTGGAAATGTGCAGGGTGCTCCGACCGGTGGTGTAATATAGAGGCAGGATTGTGAAGCTCAGACAGCCAACAGTTAGCATTACCCGTGCGCAACGTAGTCGTTTTCAGTAAAAACCTGTTTTGTCTATTTTTTTTTATAAACCCGGCGTGTCATTAAACAAGAGGTCAGTAAGTTTGTTTTAATATTATGACAACATTTATTATACAGTTAGTTAGCACATAAATAACTCAAGCTACTCGTCAGTAACTGGATGATTAAGATTGAACACAATAGGTTTGAGGTTAGGAAACGAAATTCTCGTAATTGTAGTCCCGGGGTAATGGCAAACAATATGCTCGGCATTCCCCCTAATACGTTTACATGATAAGACTTTTACATGGCAGAATTATTATGTGTTTGTTGTGTTTTGTTTTAGATGCAAAGAAAACATGCAAGGACCACCGACATTACAAAGTGGGATGAAGGAACGATTAAACTAGCTGTCAACGATGTCCTGAACGCGACGAAAAAGCTTAGGGAAGCAGCCAGGAGCTATGGCATACCTGTTTCTAGACTTCGAGACCGCATTAAAAGTGGAAATGTAGTTGGACCTCGCCTAGGAAGAAAATCCACTTTTAATTCCCAACAAGAAAACGAAATTGCAGATCATATCAAGTATTTGGCTAAGGCCTTCTATGGGATTTCACCCTAGAACTTAGGCGTCTTGTATTTGAGTTTGCAGAGAAAAATAATATTCCTAATGATTTTAACAACCTCAAGACTAGCTGGACCTGATTGGCTACACATCTTCATTTCAAGTAATCCTACTATAAGCTTAAGGAAACCGGAAGCAACAAGCTTAAATAGAATATTCAACAAAAATTAAGTTGAGATGTTTTTCGATAACCTTAATTCAGTCATGGACAAGTACAAATTCGAAGCTAGTAGAGTATTTAATGTCATGAGACGGGCATACCCAAAGGGGGTAAAAAACTTGGATCTGTTACAAGCTGGGAAAGGGGGACTTGTGCGATGAGTGCTAGTGGTGCCTATATTCCCCCAATGTTCACCTTTCCCAGGCTAAGGATGAGCCCTAACCTAACCTAGGGTGGGCCAAATGGCTCCATTTATCATTGTAATAAGTTTGGCTGGATAACTGAAGAACATTTTCTTGTGTGGCTAAATCATTTTATTTCATTTACCAAACCCAGCGAACAAAGTTCTTGCTGTTAATTATGGATAACCACTCAACACACACCACTCTAGCAGCTTACAATTTATGAAAAGAAAATATCACAGTGGTTACACTTCCACCACGTAGCTCTTATCGTCTTAAGCAATTAGACGTTGAATTTTATGGGAGTTTGAAAGGATCTTTCAACAAAGAATGAGACAACTTTTTGAGGTCTCATCCACATCAAAAAATTTCAATGTTTGATGTAGTTCCAATTTTCAATATGGCTCTTGGTCGTATAGCCAACAATGAAAAAGTGATCAGTGGTTTTCTAAGTATTGGAATATTTCAAATTGATCCAGAAAAATTCAACGATGACTTCAGTAGTGTCCCTGCTGACTTATCCACGCCGAAGGTAAAAGTACCAGTTGTATACGACGTTGAAAAGGAAAAGATACATAGGTCTACGGTAGCTGAACAAGAATTAGAAGATGCATTTAATATAGAGGACATATTGGCACAACCATCTACATCATCTGGCATCATGTCTATTCAACAGACTTCTCCTCTCCCTGTTCTTAAGCTAACAAAGGAAAACTTAATTAGAAAACTACACTCAACTGAGTTTATTTTAACTCCAAATAAGGCTACTTTAGAGCGGAGAAGAAAAATGAAAGGAAGAAAAAGAAAGAAGAGTCTTTACTGAAACGGAAACACAAGACTGTAGAGAGAGAAGCTGAAGTTTTAAAGCAGAAATAAAAAATCAAAGGTTGCAGTAGGCTAAAATTAAATAAGTCAATATTTAAAGTGATGGCTCCAGGTAGCACTAAACTTCACGGGAAGAAAATTTCACAGGAGGAGCTTCAATTTTGATTCAGACCATCTGAGGAAGAAATAGTAGATAATTTGTGTGATGTTTAGATTCAATGGACGTCCTAGGTCCAGTTGCCAATGCAAAAAATAGAGCAAGGGAAGAGAGTGATAGTATTTGTTTACTTTGTGGAGAATTCGGGAAGAATAATGAACTATGCTATAGGTGCATTTTATGCTCCGGATGGATGCACTCTGAATGCAGTGCCGCTGAGACTGCGGATGATTTTATTTGTGATTTTTGTTTAGTAACTTATTCTACTATACCCATGAATAAAATATTTCATACATTTTAAACCACAGTTATCTCTTTACCTCTCTTCGTAGGATGTGTGCCATTACCCCAAGTAGTGTGTGGCATTACCCCAAGTGTAGGAGTAATACCACACAGCGTAACTTTTAACTTTAATTTTTGACATTGGTTATACTCAGTGAAATAGTTAGGTTATTGGATTTCAGCATAACTATTAAACAATTCTAAATAGCTCCCTAACCATTGGCATTCACCCTTAAGTGTGCGCCATTTCCCCACTCTCCCCTACACAGCATCCATACCCTGACTACCACGCAACACCGAACTCAGACTTCTATCACTCACGTCTATTGCAACCATTGAGCAACAATTATGATACACTTTTTAAATTAGAAATTCAACATAAAATGCTCTATACTAAACTTCTTGTCGATTGTAGCGCGCGTGCGCGCGCGCATACGCACACGCACACACACACGCGCGCGCACACGCACGCACACGCACACACACACACACACACACACACACACACACACACACACACACACACACACACACACACACACACACAAATGTGAGTTTCTAGTAATCTGACGTATGCATATTAACTTATTTAAAAACAATTAATAAAAAACATTTTATAAATTTCAATTATATTTGTTCAAATTTGGTACATACCTAGGTATGTACAGAACTCGTTCGGCGACAACAAATCCAACAGTAAAGAAGAGGTTCGTTGCTGGCAGAAATGGAACTACGAGCATTAAAACGCCCAATACCAGTGGAGCATGTCGCTGGACCTGTAACACAACAATACTAATAGACTTGTTAATTTCAGACTAAACAGGGGAGACAATGAGAGTATGAATGCAGGTAGTTTATGGAAGTATTTACAAGGGTCTTAAAGTCTTATTAAAATTTATTTTAAAACCTAATGACATTTTGTTTTTCAAAATCAGATGAATAATAAACAAGATAAATTGTTAAGTTTAGCCATACTGGCGGTGAATAGCTACCGATACTTAAAAAAATTAATAAAATAAAAATATTGGAGTTGTCGTTCGTCGAAAATTTTAAATGTTCGCCATTTCATTAATTACGACTTTATACAAATTATTTTTTCCTATTTTACTAGTACTGGACAATAACATGTAAAATTTGAAGTTTTGCGGTCAAACCGTTATTGAGATAGGACGAATCTTATAAAAAATAAAAATCGGTGACGACCTAGCTAAAAAAATATGTTTGGACCCATGCCTTTTCACAAAATTTTACTTCTTTTCACCTCACGAACAACCTCCTAAAGTTTCTTCAGAAACACTGTATGTATTAAAAGTAAAACTGTAATACATACATTCATCTTCTGGTGATTAATTTACTAACCTTATGTAGATAAATAGTTGTTTTTTGGGTAAGGAAATTATCTACTCATTCGGCCTCGACAATGTAAGACTTTATTAAATAAGAACTATACTTAATATAACGATCTAACAAATATAACTAAAATAGCTAATGACTTAAAATAATGTTTAAAGTTGCTATATTTATTAGCATAACATTAGTACATTATAAGTTCACAGTAGTTTCAACTATAATGGATTACATATTTAGGTACATTTAAAGGTTTGACACTCCTGTTAACCTTCATCATATTTCCATGAAATTTCGTTCAGATTCAGCGTTAAGTAATAACTTAACTGTCCCATTGGCAAATATGATAATTTTATGTTACATTTATCAGGAGTTATTGACCAATTAAATACTGTCCATAGCAATACAATAAGTGATCATATTGTAAACAGTAATAAAGTATAATCTTCAAATCCAGCGAAAAATATTAAATAAAATTTATCAATAACAAATTAATAAGAAAATAATTTGTTATTAAAGTCAATCCTAAGCATCGTTAGGGTTTACAAAAACTATTGTTGCCATTTGGAACTAGATATAATGTTGAACTATTTATCAAAAGTAAGAAATAAATAAAAATAAGGTAACAACCTTTATTATCTATAAATTATTAATAACCTAATCAATTAGAAAAAAAGTATAATTAAAAATTTTAGGTTTAAACTATACAAAATCACCCCTGAAATTTTTTTAGGTATTATATGATATAAAATTTTGTGCTGGTGCGCAAATTAATTCATTTAACAAAGTTGATATTTCCGAGGCGTTTCTCATTGAAATTGCTTTCTAACTTCATAATCAATTACAAATCTAATAACAATATGCATGTTTGCATCATGTAGAGTGCGTACAAGATCTGGTTTAAGCTGGCATTAATGTGTGGTTTTTTAACTCCAGTAAATATTGATACACTTCTGGTTATTGATACACTCCTGGTTAAGTTGAAATGCAGGATTATTTAAGATTTGCTTCCTGGGAATGAGGATAGAAGGTTAGAGTTTTGTAGCTGGTTTGTAGATTTCGCTGTAAAAACCCCTCACGCCTTGTCTATACTTTGGACAGATGAAACTAACTTTTCTAACAGAGCCATGATGAACCGCAAAAACCATCACATGGTCCAATCAAAACCCATTGGTTGTTAGGGATAGGTCATGTCCAAGCCATATTTTCCTTCAGTTGTTGGTGTACAATCCTTGACAACAGAATATTAGCTGTTCACTTCTATGTTGGACCAATGAATGCTGTGAAAACATATTGATTCCAGCTATTGATGAACCTGATGTTCCAACAAGATGGAACACAGCTCATCACAGTGAGATACTTACTTCCCTGACGAGTGGATTGCTATAAATGGGCCCGTGGCATGGCCTCCTCGGTATATAACACCTTAAGATTCCAGCTATTGATGAACCTGATGTTCCAACAAGATGGAACACAGCTCATCACAGTGAGATACTTACTTCCCTGACGAGTGGATTGCTATAAATGGGCCCATGGCATGGCCTCCTCGGTATATAACACCTTAAGATTCCAGATATTGATGAACCTGATGTTCCAACAAGATGGAACACAGCTCATCACAGTGAGAGACTTACTTCCCTGACGAGTGGATTGCTACAAATGGGCCCGTGGCATGGCCTCCTCGGTATATAACACCTTAAGATTCCAGATATTGATGAACCTGATGTTCCAACAAGATGGAACACAACTCATCACAGTGAGATACTTACTTCCCTGACGAGTGGATTGCTACAAATGGGCCCGTGGCATGGCCTCCTCGGTATATAACACCTTAAGATTCCAGATATTGATGAACCTGATGTTCCAACAAGATGGAACACAACTCATCACAGTGAGATACTTACTTCCCTGACGAGTGGATTGCTACAAATGGGCCCGTGGCATGGCCTCCTCGGTATATAACACCTTAAGATTCCAGATATTGATGAACCTGATGTTCCAACAAGATGGAACACAACTCATCACAGTGAGATACTTACTTCCCTGACGAGTGGATTGCTACAAATGGGCCCGTGGCATGGCCTCCTCGGTATATAACACCTTAAGATTCCAGATATTGATGAACCTGATGTTCCAACAAGATGGAACACAACTCATCACAGTGAGATACTTACTTCCCTGACGAGTGGATTGCTACAAATGGGCCCGTGGCATGGCCTCCTCGGTATATAACACCTTAAGATTCCAGATATTGATGAACCTGATGTTCCAACAAGATGGAACATCAGCTCATCACAGTGAGAGACTTACTTCCCTGACGAGTGGATTGCTACAAATGGGCCCGTGGCATGGCCTCCTCGGTATCTAACACCTTTAGATTTTTTTTCTACGGGGCCATCTAAATGAAAAGCTTTATGAAACCCACTATGATTCTGTAGATGAAATGCAAATTCTAAAACAGATTTCGCAATTCAATCACATCACAGTAATATAATGAGCTACGAAAAGCACCTTTACTCGGATTACTGCATGATTGTACAATGACAGAGACCATTTTGAACATTTAATTCAAAGTCGGACAATGTCGAATTAGGCCAATTTTTGTGATTTTAATAACTTCATTGAAATAAATTACATGTTTATTATGATTGGTAATTAATTTCTACTGAAAATAATTTTACCACAATTATACTTTTTCCTTTCAATTAACATCAACTTTACAATTATAATTTCCTCATATTTATTTTATTTTAACATATACCTGATAAATAAACTGTAAATTAGTTTCTTCAATATTTTCTAAATAAAAATATGGGAAATGTTCCCCATAAAAACTTCCCATATGAGAAATTACTTAAAATTTGTGGTTGTTTTTATTGAAAATTTGACTGCTTATATCTTGGAAAAATTAATATTTATCCAAAACCTGTAAAGAATAAAAAACTGTGTCATAAAATTATGCATTTTATCTGTAATCGCCATAAAAAATACGGGTTCTTATAAAAAAGGTTAAAGTTAGTTACCATATTGGAAAATGGTGGTCGGATATTTAAGTTTTGATATCACTTCTTTTACAGTTTTTAAAAAAGAGGTAAAGTTCCATTTTTAAAGTTTGGTGAAAATGTTATACTTTCTGAGATTTCGATTAAAATACTCAGTTAAAATGCACACCCTGTAAATTTAAGTATAAACTATTATGCAACATGCAAGTATTATGCCCCTGTTCAAAAACACGAATATCGACTGTCAAAAGATAAGCAGGTCTAATAACACAGTTTCTCGTTTGTTATACATTTTATGACACTTTGAAATCCCCTGCTAACAACAATTCACAGGAGCGTACTTCTAGGTCCACGTGCCGAGAAGATGAAGAGTGGTGTCAACTGTAATGAGGCCTCCTAGCGTCGAGGGAGACAAAAGTTACGGATGGCACGTTCTCGATCTTGAGGTGAATATTCAAGCAAATTGTTGTTTAAAGCTACTACTTTGACGAGGACATGTTCCAATTTATATAATCTATTAGCGTAAATTAAGTTATATTTCTTTTTCCGTTATGCAAATCAATGGACCTTTTCCGTTGGATGGACCAACGGTTAGGTTAGGTAGTTACTAAAGTTAATCACAAACTGGTAAATCCAATGATTGACTTACCGCCAAATGCGCTCTCCGTGTGTAAGTTCTTGGAAAGCGATAAGATAAGGCCAGCGATATCGGATTCCAAGCGGATAAGGAATACCAAAGTGGACGTAAACATGATTGGGGAACAGTTTTTAGAGCAATAGAATATTTATCATGCGGAACGGAAACAAAAAAGTGGTGGTAGTGAAAACAAAGGTTTTAATTTTTTAGTTATGGATGACTTCAAAAAACACTCACACGAAAAAAAATTCGTTGATATTGTTCAACTATGTTTTATAGACTATGTTGTTAACATCCTAATCATAATTCTTGGTAAGTTTCATTACATTTATAAGCCGGCTCTTGTGGCCCGATGCTGTAACCCAGCTACTTGGGGCGTTGTGTAGATTTTCTTAGATATGTTCAATCATCTGTCCTCTTTCTAAATAACGACATGACATCCACTCAATGTTTATTATCAGCGTGGACACTACTAGAGGAGTCTAGGGTGTCCATGTTGGGTGGTAGTCAGGGTCCGGATGTTGTGTTGGTGACTAAGTATGAGGTTGAGTTGTGCAGATTTCACGTAAGGATGTAGGCCACTAAGTTGCCCTGCCTAATTAATAAATGGCTCTTTGTGAACGTAAGTAAACTCAGTAAGTAACTAGACTACACACACCGCAGGTCATCTACATTCATATAATAATTATATATTTACATTAAAATATGCACAAAATAATTGTGTTAACGTCTATTGTCTGAGAAAAACAATCTTAATATCTTATTAGTATGATAAATTAAAATCTCATTTAAAAAAATAAAGACATGTATTGCATACAAAATGAGTGTCTTCTGCTAACTTATTCTGAAATCGTTTAGGTTTGTATAGAACAGATTTATTAAAAATTGTATTTTTCAATCATAACATTGGTATTACCAATTATGATATTGAAAAGAAACAATTTGCACAAATGATCGAGTTTTTACAGTTTTATTACTCAACAGAAACAAACTACCTACTGACGTACACGTTGAACACACAAGACAACAGTATCGAGTCTGTGTGATGTTCTTTGATGACAAAGTCGGCGTAGTTTAATGTTGCATTCAAGTGACGTATACAAACAGACTATATGTATAAATGACTTGCAAATTGTTTTCGAGAATAATGACGTGATCTGGTACTTGCAAAGAACGATCCTGATGAATTACGTCCTTTCTATTTAATACGGCATGTCCCATTTCTTTATTCGTAATTGTAACATTCATATGTTTGAGTTGATATTTATGGTGGCAGTAATTTTGTATAATTTAAGTAATATACAAATAAATCTTCAAACCCACTACCTATTTTTAAGAAATTTGGAAGGAAATTACCTTTTGTCTCATAGTGACCCACAGAAAGGATTGATCGAAATTCAATTCCTGAAAGAAACTAAAAAAGTCTTCAATGTTTCCTTTTTTTTCATAAGAGTAATGTGAAACGGTTCATTTATTTTAGGGGTAACAGTTTTTTTTTTCCAATTAAATAAGATATATTGGGTTTCATATAGGGACAACGGCGAGCTGGTCCCACCCCTCCCCACTCCTTCGCGGTAAGTAGGTCAGAGCGACGGTGAAAGTAGATCAAGGCCAACAGACCACTGCAGCTGACCTGGTTTCCTTATCACCGAGGGGTGGGGGAGGAA
>JAQJVL010007535.1:0-23545 GCA_035578905.1 Stictocephala bisonia
TGAGCTAACTTAGCTTCAATACGGATTATATCACTTAAACATCTACTTTCCACCACACCCTCAATTCTTTCCTTTAGATTTTCCAAGTTTACTTTAATGAACTCATATTCCTCTCCACCTACTACATGCCTGGACAGGTACCCTATATTAGGCCTAACACCTAACTTGACAAGCTCTCTAAGTTTCTTTCTTAAATCACCCACTAGTATGCTGTCTTCTACTTCTATTCCTCTTAAACGTGCTTCATACATAAGTTCTTTCTTCAGTAGAAAGTCTACCTTGAGTGCCATCTTCTCAATTTATTTAATATTAAATTTAAAATCTGGTCTGAGATAATTGGTGATAAGCACACACTTCTATTTTAAACGTCTCTCTGTTGTTCAACGAGCAGAGTTGCGCACTTTATGTAGCCTTAATTAAGCTACTATTTATTTTTGATATGTTGAACAACTTAAATGAGAGATTAAAATAAAAATTCTTCAATGATAAAAATTTTTCTTTATTTTTCTTCTTATAACTTCAACAAAATAAAATTGGATTTCTTCTACAAATAATAATAAAAACGAAAATAAAAGATCTTTCTTTATTTAATTAACGGAACACAAATAAATTAAAAATCACTCTTTCCAAACAAATCAAATATCTTCAGACCAAAACCTTTTTTATTAATTCAACTGTTTCAATAATTTTTTTTTAAATTATTAAATCAATAATTTCAAAATTGCTTTAAAATTGAAAAATTGTTTAAATTGAAAATTACTTTAAAAATTGCTTAAAATTCTTCTATTCTTTAAATTGAAAAATTCAAAAAATTGCCTTAATTTGAAAAATTGCCTCCGGGAGATCTGGAACCAAAAGAAATAACCAGCTTTTAGTGACTTGAAACATTTTCCTTTTTACAAAAGTTTTAAACAGAAAACAAAGCACTCTAAAAACTGTCACTAGAAGAGTGACTACAAACAAGAAACAAGTTTTAACCGCGCATGCTTGGTGGATCTTACCCTATCTACTAAAACCCTACTGAAAAACCTAACTAAAGAAAACTTGTCAAAATTACTTACGTAGCTGTCCTGGAGGTATCAACCCAAAACGTGACCACAACAAAGCGCGACATACGCTCACTCACTCACAAGCGAAAAAGAAATTGCCGTAACGGAAGACAAAACTCCGAACGGTTAAAATCGCCGAGTAGAACTAACGTGGTCACGCAACGAACGAAACCTTCAAACTGCCCGAACGCTCGCAACCCTTCCACCAACGGACTTACCCCCTCTTTACTCTAAAACCTAAACCAACCAATTAGAACCCTCTAAACCAGGACAACTGAACAGGTAAGGCTCACCAAACATGTTGACTTCAGAATACATGTCACATGAAACTGACAGGAAATTTACAACGTGAATATACTGGTTATTTAGCTAATTTAAATGGGAAAAACTACTTTTTTATTTGAAAGGGGAAGATTCTGAATTTTTCTCAAAACTTGGAGAATTTATATCGAAAACTTTTGGTAAAAGAACCAAACGCTTAAACCACTCAGTTCTTACAATATTTAACATTTTCTAAACACAATTCTCTAAAATAATTATAATGTGACAATTAACAATTGTTACACGGTAATACCAACTATACAATGTTGTGTTATTTATTCCTGTACAAGCTATTTTTGAAGATTCGTACAGTTAAGAAAATAGAAACTGTAGCAGAATAATTAGTTATTATTGATAGAGAAGCAGCATTCCCGTAAACCACTTAAACGTATACGCACAGAGTATACCATTATATACGTCCCTCCCACCCTTCGGATGTCCGCGTGAGCTGATAAAATAAGTCACTTAATCAAATAATATATTATAAAATCATAAATCAGTTAATATTACAAAGTCGAATCCCTTAACTACAATATTTTTTCGAAAAGCTAGTAACAGTTCTTTGACAGCTTTCTGACGAGCAACAACTTAGTGCAGAAAAGTGAAGTCTATGTTCCTAATTTACCCCTCGTAGTGTTTTTTTACGGTTTTCTATAGTTTATGTTCATTATTTAAATTATTGATTCATGAATAATATTTTTTGGTAAAAAAAATTGTACTTGTATTTTACTACATAAATAAGCGGCTAGTAAAAGTAGTCATAATTGCATAGATGAATTAAAAGATCGCAATACAATCGTGTAGGCCTACAGTATGGGTTTTCCTAGATATCAAACTGTACATATTTAACGGGCTAAAAATCACACTTTACAGTATCAATTGGGGATAAGACATCTACTTACGATAAAATCGTTGTTTTCACA
The DNA here is from genome assembly GCA_035578905.1 of Stictocephala bisonia. Lineage (NCBI taxonomy): Eukaryota > Metazoa > Arthropoda > Insecta > Hemiptera > Membracidae > Stictocephala > Stictocephala bisonia. The sequence goes on from JAQJVL010007535.1 coordinate 2,294, forward strand.
TACCTGAAACAAAGATACAACATGCGTTATTAATGTCTCTTAAAATTATGGAAAAATATCATAAACTAGAAGAGGGGACTAAAGTTGGAAAAGATGAGGGTGCTCCTACAGAAGGGCGGAAGAGGAAGTAATAAACGTTTTTGACAGTGTTCTGTTTGTGTATTTTAATGTAAAATCCCAAGAATTTTTAATTTTACATTTCCTCAAACACAATATAATGACTTTGTTCTTACAGTACTAATCAATTGCACAATGGAAAAATACAACAATTTTATATCTATGGAAACCCAACAATAAAATCACTTCCTCTTAACTGATCACACAGTTGTCTCACACAAACATCAATTCAACTTACGCTACACCAACGTAAATACACGGCTTACAAACTTACCACAATCTCACACTCTTTAACTGATCACACTAATGTCTCACACAAACGTCAATACAACTTACGCTACACCAACGTAAATACACTGCTTACAAACTTACCACAATCACATACTCTTAACTGATCACACTATTGTCTCACACAAACATCAATACAACTTACGCTACACAAACGTAAATACACAGCTTACAAACTTACCACAATCTCACACTCTTTAACTGATCACACTATTGTCTCACACAAAAGTCAATACAACTTACGCTACACCAACGTAAATACACTGCTTACAAACTTACCACAATCACATACAAGAGTATGTGAGAACAGTTAAGAAACTGATCACACAATTGTCTCACACAAACATCAATACAACTTACGATACACCAACGTAAATACACTGCTTACAAACTTACCACAATCACAAACTCTTAACTGATCACACTATTGTCTCACACAAACGTCAATACAACTTACGCTACACCAACGTAAATACACTGCTTACAAACTTACCACAATCACACACTCTTAACTGATCACACTATTGTCTCACACAAACATCAATACAACTTACGATACACCAACGTAAATACACTGCTTACAAACTTACCACAATCACACACTCTTAACTGATCACACTATTGTCTCACACAAAAGTCAATACAACTTACGATACACCAACGTAAATACACTGCTGACAAACTTACCACAATCGTACAACTCTTAACTGATCACATAAATTATTATCTTACATAAAAATGACTCGTACATAACAACTTAACTTCAACGTTATTTGAATAACTAAATATTAAGGTACACAATAATACACTTAACTGATCACAAACACCCCATGACAACTTACCCTCTACATTGATTGACGGCACACCAATTAAATACAATATACACACCTACAATGGCCACTTAACTCACAGGAACATTTAATGAGAACGTTCACTCCACTTACAAGTCTACCCACCTGTTTATCTCCATAAAATTATTTACTTTAGTTAGACAAGAATAGAATAGAATAAGAATAAGAATAAGAAAATCTTTATTCACATAATAAGTTTTTTATAAAACAGTTTGCCATGTGCACAAGGCACGCTCGGCTAAAATGAAATTGAAGAATACATTTAAAATTAAACTTAGTCTTCTAGCAGTCTTACTTCACTATTTCTACATCAAAAATATAAAGGAAACACAACACTGTTAATTATTTTAAACTAAAACATGAAACATAATATATACATTACACATTTAAACATATGCCATAAATATACTAACAATGTATTAATACTATAAGATTCAATAAGCATATACAAGGTTTCTAATCTATTGTTTGAAGTAATTTTTTTAAGTTTGTCTTGTAATTAGAAAGTTTTTCATTAATATTAAGATTTTTTAAAAATTTATTAAACATTAAAGTGCATTTAAAATAACATTGGTTTCTACTAGTTTCTTTTTTGTACAGAGGAAAAATCAACATTTTATTACTGACATGCCTAGTGTACTTAATAACGTTTACATGATTAAAAATTGAACTATATTTTTTGACAAACATTAAAATTGAATATGTGTAAATACGGTTGAAATTCATGACATTAAGAAAGTTAAAAAGTTCAGCAGAGGGATGAAACTTTCCCACGCTACAAACTGTACGAATGGCATGTTTCTGTACTATAATTAGTGGTTTTAAAATATCTTTGAAAGTACCTCCCCAGTGTACAATTCCATACCTCAGGGTGGATTCAAACCAAGATAAGTACAATGTACGTAAATCAAGGGGGTACAAAAAACCTCTTATATGGTAGAGACTATAGTTGATTTTCCGTAATTTTGTTACAAGAAATTCCAAATGAGAGTGCCACCTCAAATCAGAATCAATGAATATACCTAAATATTTAACTTTTTCACTAAAATCTATTTTTACACAAGTACACTCATAGATGCAAGCATGAGAGTGGCATTTGATATTTAATTCGTTTTTATATTTACTCACTGTTGATGGTTTGTATGAAAAGATAATTGAGCTAGATTTCTTTGTATTTATTAAAAGTCTATTTTTATTAATCCAGTTTGAAATTTTTAATAAATCTTTATTTATTTTGCTTTCTAAAATTTCAAAATTATTAGCAGAACATACTAAACTACTGTCATCTGCAAAAGCAAAAACTTTAGAGTTTAGGTTTAAAGACAGTAAATCATTCAAAAATATGACAAACAGGTTTGGTCCGAGAATTCCACCCTGAGGTACTCCAAACCTCACAGGTAACGTCTTACTGTAAACCCCATTAATCCTCACTATTTGATTTCTACCGAACAAAAAAGATTTGAACCATCTTAAGGAGTTGTTTCGGACTCCATATTTTTCTAATTTATATATTAAAAGGTCCAGATCGACGAGGTCAAACGCCTTAGTAAAGTCAAGATAAACGGCCAAAGTAGGTTTCCGCTCATCGACATTATTGACAATTTCTGTTATATGTCTCTCTAGTGCTAAATCTGTGCTTTTATTTTTTATAAAGCCATATTGATGGGGTGAAAATAGGCAATGATGAGTAAAAAAATTTACAAGTTGTACCTTTATACAGTTTTCTAGAATCTTAGATATGCTGTTTTGTAAAGAGATTGGTCTGTAATGGTTAATAAATTTTGGATCCTCAGCTTTATAAATTGGCACAACAAGAGATGTTTTTAGAAGATCAGGATATGTTGCGGTTGTAATAGACAAGTTAATAATGTGAAGTAGAGACGGCAAAAGTGTAGGGAGATTACGTTTAATAGTTAGAATAGATATGCCGTCCAGACCAACAGATCTTTTGTTGTTCATTGACCAGATAATGTTTACTAGTTCAACTGCTGATACTTCGGAAATTGCACACTCATGGTCAAAGGTCTCCATCTCTGGTCGTTCAAACATGTCCGAACCGAATGCCTGACTGATCAAATGACTCGGCATTTCTGTGAAGTGTTTGTTGAAAGCATTTGCAACGAGTCCCTCATTACCCTCTACCGAAACTTGTTTACCCTCAACAATAAAGTCTTTAGAATGTTGAACTTCTTTTCGTGTAATGGATTTGACTATTTTCCAATATTCTCGAGAATTTCCATTACTTTGTTTAATTTTATTTGAATAATAACTAAGTTTTTCTTTTTTTACAAGCAAATTGCACTCTCTAGAAAGTTGTTTATATCTTCCTTCTAATTCCGCATCCTCCTTATTAATTCTAAATATTTTAAAAAGATAATTTTTTTCATTTATTTTTTTAATTAGATAATTTGAAATCCAAGGATTTCGTTTTCTGATTTTTCTATTAGAATGTTTTATATAATAAGATTGCTCCAATGCAGAATTATAAATATTATAAAAATTTGAAAGGCACGTATTAACATTAGAAGAGTTTTTAACAGTTGACCAGTCTTGGGCTGCTAATCTTCTACTTAACAAATTATAATCTACCGTTCTTATACACTCATATTTATATGGATTAATATTTACAGATTTACAATTAATTAAAATACCTGAATGATCCGTTAAATCCAAATGTTCCAATTTACAATCAAAAACTAACTTATTACAGTCTCTTATAAAAACATGATCCAAACATCTTTCTCCCCTAGTTGGCTCGTTAACATAAGAAACAAAGCCCAGTGAAGAAAGCATTGATAAAAACGTTTCAGCTGTATTATCTTTTTCCAAAATACAATAATTTAAATCCCCAAGCAATATACTAGGTCCCGATAAATTCAGTAAAATTTGTTCAACCTCATCATGAAACTGCTGAAATCTGCAATTACAATTCCTGTAAAACCCTAAAATGTTTAAATTTTGTTTGATTTGATTTACTTGAAGTTGTAATTTTAATAAAATTCCCTCTGCATCCGTATAAAGAAAATTATTATATTCATACTTAAAACAGCTATTGACGTATATTACAAGTCCCCCGGACGCATTACTTAATCTATCTTGTATTAATAAATCATAACCAGTTATTGAAAATTTACTGATTTCGGAAGAGGTAATCCACACCTCCGACAAAACAATAATGTGAATAATCTCACTTTGAGTTGATAAAAAAACTAAAAGCTCGTCAAAGTGCTTGCGTAAGCTACGTATATTTATATGAAATATAGATAGATTATTCTTAAAACTACTCATAACCTAGAATAATTATATTTATATACTATATACATTGGCGGTGTGATGCGGAGAGTTTCAGTTCCGTGGATGCTGCTCTGTGTTCAAGGGCCCGAAGTACTCCTCCAGGTCAGACACCTTGCTGATCTTCCTGGTCTGAGTATTGTCTGATTCCCTGGCGAATATCTTGGCTCCCTTCACCCACACGTACTGGACCATCCTGGCTGTCTTGTAGCGATTAGCCTCATAGAGCAAGTTCTTGTTGTACTGCGTAAGATGTTCATTTACGAACACTGGTGCTGCTGGAACGTTCTGCATAAAGTCTGTTGTTGCTAGTCTGACTTTTTTGCTCTTCTCTAAAACCTGATCTCTTTTTTGGCGGTTTGAAAATCTCACAATGATGGGTCTTGGTCGAGTTCCAACTTTCCCCATTCTGTGCGCTGCCTGTATGTCGTGGTTGAGGGTGATTGGTTCATCAATAGCAACTGATAATTTATTTACTAATGCAAATATATTTTCACCCTGTGACTCAGGAATCCCGTTTAGCTGAACATTTAAATTTCGGCTATACTGTTGCAGGTCTTCAACTTGCGCAGTAAGCAAGGAAAGTTTATTCTCTAGATAGTTATTTTCCTCTACTAATTGACTGTTGGATGCTTCTAACGATTTGATTTTTGCATTTGTTTGTTCAAGTTCTTTGGTAAAATCATCGATTTTATCTGAGCAAAAATTAACGGATGTTGTAAGAGTGTCTATTTCATTAGAGAATTGAGTTTTAGTTACCATATTTTTTCAAATTTTCTGTTACTGTAGCTTCAAAGTCACATAATTTTTTAAAAAGAACATCAAGGGTAACATTTTCTGTTGTCTTACTTACTGCAGTTTTCTTAGAAAGTACATAATCCTGTTCAGACCCACTGTCACTTTTAACGGAAGGACTTGCACTGTTCTTGTTGCGACACAACACACACTTGTACTTGTTACGTTGTTCTCTGTTCTTTAGCCTATAAGTCTTTTCCGTAATACCAGCACAATGATAGTGAAGTGTACACTTACTTACTGAGCAAATCACAAAGTCATTATCCGGTGGTAGTGGATTGTTACAAACAGAACACAATGAATCACTCAACATGGTAAACAATGTTAGGTACAGTAGATATGTGTAAACTAAACTGGAAGTACGGGGAGACCGTGACAGCACGAACTTCCTCCTTGACTGCTAGCTCTTATATTTCTGTAGGTTTTAGTATCGATGTGTGTATTTAGTGTGTGGGAAATTTAGATTGAACAGATTTAAGTTGGTAGTGTGTGGGAATTTTAGCTCTTATGGATTTAGGTTGGCAGCCTGGTCTTGTGTGACGTTGATGACGTATGAAGAAGAAATGGAGTTGATTCAGATTTTAATCGCCATCTTGACTAAGTATTTAGTAATATTTGAAAAGTTCACTCACGACACTTTTAAGCTGTTTTGGGTGCGAATACTATAATAAACTTGGTACTACATGTACTAGGAATGTTTTAAATGTATAAGTATTGTGAAACTTGCGTTATTTTAGAAGTAAAAGGGTTTCGAAAATATGATGTGGAAACTTTAACGTTTAAAGCATAGTCTGTACGAGTCGGCACTTTTGATAACTGATTTTAGAGAAAATATAAATGTCCAGGATGAGATTTATGTCTTATAATGAAGTTTTGTACTTACAGTTTGTCTGGGTTAACTTGTATTACCTATTGTTAAAAATAGAGCACTTAATTTTATCAAAAACCTAGAGCCTTAACGGGAGATGCACTTGGTTACACTATGTCGTCTGCTCTATGAAGACAATGAACTAAACATGAAGTATTCGTGAGGCATGATGTGCGTTTGTTATATTTTTGTAATCACAATATAAAATGTGAATACATATGAATAAAACCACTGTAAATGAAAGTGAATGATGAATGTGTCCAATTAAACACGAGAGAGAACGCACAAAGGTCACCGCAGTATGGGTCTTAATTAGTATTCCAACAAAAGCGTACATTCTCCACTTGTTGTTGATTGGATAATCAATTTTCAAGCATATCCCTTGTGTTTACGAAAAAAATCAATAAACACTTGTTCCATTAGTACCTACCACAATATTAAGACATTAGTACGTTGAATATACCATCGCTCTTATGCTAATTATGACGTATACTGTATTACATCCTCTGATCAAAAAAGGTGTGGTATGCTGCATTTTTAGCCCCCGTTACAAATTCAAAATTAGCGAACTATTTTTGTAATTTACGTGTTTAAATATCTGAATATACAACCAGATTTATAAGTACTACAAATATATAGAGCAATAAAATAAATGAAATGTTGTGTTACAAGACAAAGAACTACAGTAGATTGCATTTACATGACTTAACTAGCCGAAATATCTTATTTCGCGACAGGGTGGTTCTCTACGCTTGCCTATCCTTCCCGCCGAGGTTCTCTCTCAACCATCACACGAAAATAAACGCTCAGTCGGCTGCCGTTCTCCTAGATAAAAAGTTTTATAGTCTAGAAACACCCATGAGTCTACTTTTGGGGATGAAAAGTAGTGCAATCATGTCAAAGTTACTACAAGAGACCTTAAAAATTTCACAATGAAAACCAAATTAGCTAAGCTTTTATGACGTGTTTATGTTTTTTGTATCAGCTGTTTTAAATTAATTACTAAATGCAATTAATAATGTTACTCTTATGGATAAAAAGGAAACCTTACCGGATGGAAGTTCAGACAATCTTTTCTGAGTAGATTTGTATGATACAGAAGCTAACTTCCCTCCAAATGTCATAAAAATCTGTCCAGCGGTTCAGGAGGTTTGGTGATGAGAAAGCACATCATTTTTGGATTATAAACAAAATCTATGAAATAATAATAAGACATAAAATAGTTATTATATTTGAAATTTACAATAAAAAAAAAATCACACAAAATAGCAACTAACCTCCTTTAGGTGGAGCGCTTTATTTCTAAAATACTTTACTTTTAGTGGCAAAAGTAAAAGAACTTGGCAAACTAAACTTTATTTCGAGAAATAAGACGTACGGGATAGGGGCAAAGTTGTTCTTCGGTAACAAAGTTTTCTTCATTTTATAACATTATTAACCGATAGTTCGTTATACGATCATAGTTTTTTTGTTCTGTGTTATGCATACTCAATATAGGACCTTTCATGTCAATCCAATAGAAATAAACTATTTACAATAGAAAATTAACTTTCAACTCAACTTCATTTTGCTAATATAAGGCGTTATTTATACGTAGTCAATCCCTAACACCAACATTATGGTCAAATTACAAGTTTTTTAATATGTAGGGCCTAAAATTCAAAATTTTTATAGTTCTTATTTAGAGTATTAATACTAGCATTCACTATATAAAGCACACATTTGCTGTAGACTCAGCCTTTGCTTATATCTAACGGTGATGGTTTCAAACAAGCACTCGGTCTACCGTTCTACGTACTATTAGCTCAGCTATTGAGAGACAGTTAGAAGGATGAAGAGAGGCAGAGAGAAAGAGAGAGAGAAAGAGAGAGAGAGAGAGAGGGAGAGAGAGAGAGAGAGAGAGAGAGAGAGAGGAGAGAGAGAGAGAGAGAGAGAGAGAGAGAGAGAGAGAGAGAGAGAGAGAGAGAGAGAGAGAGAGAGAGAGAGAGAGAGAGAGAGAGAGAGAGAGAGAGAGAGAGAGAGAGAGAGAGAGAGAGAGAGAGAGAGAGAGAGAGAGAGAGAGAGAGAGAGAGAGAGAGAGAGAGAGAGAGAGAGAGAGAGAGAGAGGAGAGAGAGAGAGAGAGAGAGAGAGAGAGAGAGAGAGAGAGGAGAGAGAGAGAGAGAGAGAGAGAGAGAGAGAGAGAGAGAGAGAGAGAGAGAGAGAGAGAGAGAGAGAGAGAGAGAGAGAGAGAGAGAGAGAGAGAGAGAGAGAGAGAGAGAGAGAGAGAGAGAGAGAGAGAGAGAGAGAGAGAGAGAGAGGAGAGAGAGAGAGAGAGAGAGAGAGAGAGAGAGAGAGAGAGAGAGAGAGAGAGAGAGAGAGAGAGAGAGAGAGAGAGAGAGAGAGAGAGAGAGAGAGAGAGAGAAGAGAGAGAGAGAGAGAGAGAGAAGAGAGAGAGAGATGAGAGAGAGAGAGAGAGAGAGAGAGAGAGAGAGAGAGAGAGAGAGAGAGAGAGAGACGAGAGAGAGAGAGAGAGAGAGAGAGAGAGAGAGAGAGAGAGAGAGAGAGAGAGAGAGAGAGAGAGAGAGAGAGAGAGACGAGAGAGAGAGAGAGAGAGAGACCTGTGTGGATAGTTCAATAACTAAGTTCACAGGATATGCAAACATGCAAACTGGCTTCACAGGACCCACATGAGTGGACCATCTTCTTCTTCTTTTTATAACGTAGCATAGTCAATAATACTATACTTTATTGAACGACCAGACTTGACATGAGCATTTAAGTATGGCTCTTACGCGCGGTGTTGCCTAAAGTACTGCGTTTAACAATTATAAGTTGTTTAGGTAGAAATCCGCTAGAAGAGACGTTTTTGAAGAGATTCAGACAATAATAAACTAGAACTATATACAAAAAAATGTAATAAGAACAATTTATAAACAATAGGTAACAAGTCAGTGATATGTTTACTCACACTCGTATTCATAGTATTATACAAGTGGGTTCATCGGTCCTCTTTACTAAGCGTCCGCTTAATGGTTTCCATCTAATATGTGTCCATGTTAGGTGTACTAGAAGTCTGGATATTGAGTAGGGAAGAGAGCTGAGTATCAGGCGTGACAATTAGCTGACAATCAGACCAATACTATAAGGATCGGATTCCACGTAAAGCTGTAGGTCCCTTAGTTGCCCTGACTATTGGGCTATTAATTTATCCTTTCTGAGATAATTTGAACTCAGATAGTAAAAAGACTACACAAGTCATCCATATTCATCCTATACTCAAGTAAATCATTCATAATGGCATCCGCATGCACACAAGGTGTGTCCGGCATCTCAAACCCAAATAAACAATAACAATGACGTTATTTGTTCACTGAATCGTTCACTACATTCCTCACTGGGACATCTATGTAGTCTGATGCATACCTAATGTGTCCTGCATGTGCATCGATACGCTAAGCTGGTTATGCCATCGATATATACTAGTATACATCGATGGGTTATTCAGAACTGAATATCGATTCCCGATACCTACTTGATAACCGAAATTATACCTGAATAGTAAATCGGCTATATCTATGAACAGTTATGGACAGTGTTAATTTATTCGTAGGTCTAAAAATTGTAATAAAAACCCCAAAAACGATATACACACTCATTCAGAAATATCCGGAACCACTGAGCATATTTTGATGAAATTTAGAGTGAATTTAACTTATGTATCATAGAGACCTACTAAAAAAGTATTTAAAACATTTTATTCCTAAGGGGTAGAAAGAGCCCCTCGACGTTCTTTTTTTCCCATAAGAGTGACTTTTTTTATTTATAAAATATATCAAGGGACAAAATTAAAATCCGATCTCAGGGGATACTTGAAAATTGTGTTTTCTTTCAAACAAGGCCAAGTATAAAATTGTGCGTTTCTAAATAAACCTGTACTATTTACTTGAAATTAACATTGGCCTCATGAAGAATAAAATGCCGTATGGCACCAGTTAATAAATAAAATTTCGTATGGCTTTTAATAGGGAGAGATGCCCAATCAAGGCACAGTTCCCCTCGCCTGCTTAGATAAGCCAAATTTTGTTTTGTAGTCTCGTTGGACCATCGGCTTAACGTGGCTTCCGAACCATGGAAGCGGCACGGAGATAAAATCTGTTAATGGTCATACCGGGAATCGAACCCGGACCAGCTGCGTGGCATTGCATCGCCTTCACCTCTTAGCTACGGCGGCATGTAAAGCAGACTCTTAAAAATGAAGGAATGAAACCGGTCAAACTAAAACCAAAGCCTAATGGTTTTGTATGCCTTCTTGCATTATGTACATAAAAAAATATTTTTGAATTAATCTGTTACAGTAGATATTTCCAAAACATCTACAACTGTACTGATAACATTATTAAACGTTTTGATCTACAACTGATAATTCCGGAAGTAGTAGATTAAGTAGTTTAGACTAGAAAGTAGGGACAGGAAATAGTACCGACCAGTTTTCGAAGTCGATGTCCGCTTTTTGCTTGGTCATTTACTTGCTTCAGTAATTACAAGTTAGCCAAATGATACGGCGGGAAACCAGTTCTTTGGCCGGGCCACTTCCTCGCTCTGATTATTGCCAAGGAGTAATCCACTCGCAACTGCAATGTCAGGGTCGTTGCAGGACTTGTCTGCAATGAGGCAGGATGGTTCATTATACACCCACAGAAATGGTTTGAATATTAAAGAATTTTATTTAATATGTAAACTATTTTATTTTCACTAAAATGTTAAATAAATTAACACTTTTTAAAAATTAATTTGAGCTCGTATGGAAACATTTATTGTTATTTTTCATATATATTGCTGAATCGCCAAATCTGAAGCTTCCGTTTGACAATTTAATGGACTTAAAAAAACAATATTTATATATATTAAAAAGATATTATTTATATTTTTATTTTTTAAATAATTTTAAATGCAGAATAATGAAATACACGCAGTATATTTCGTGTACATGGTTGTTTTACAATGACCATTTTATTCATATTAACTAAGAAATAAGTCAGGAATAACACCCTATATTTTACTTTACACTGTATATAATGATCTTTTCCTAAATTTTTTATTTTAAAATTATCTTGATAATGAGAAGATTCAACGAAGTTAGTTTATTTTATGATTTAGAATTTAAGTAGGTATACGTGCGCTGTACATATGTTTACAGTTATAGTGCATAGTTACAATTGAGCATATTTAATTGTTAAAATGATAAAACATTGAGTAGGGCATTTGAAAATATATATTTTTGAACAGATTTCATGGAAATTAAAATGGTAATTTTTGCCACGCAAATCCAGACCGTTATGTCGTGCAAAAGATAGTCATTTGCTATATGATCAGTGAAAATGAATGAAAAAAAAGAAAGAAAAAAAAACAGTTAAAATCACCGTAACAAAAAAACGATACATTCTCTATTATCCCCTATTCATTCACGATCGTAGAGATATGGACGAATGAGTGTAGTCATTGTTTCTAACTGAGGTCGTCTGTTGCTCAGAAATAGCTATTTATTAATAGCCCAATAGCCAGGGCAATTAAGGGACCAAAAGCATTTAGTGGAATCCGAACCATGTAGGATTGGTCTAATTTTCAGATAACTGACAAGCCTTAATCGCACTTATCTCCCCTACACAATATCCGGAATCTAACTACACGTATTCTTTAAACTTCTCTAGTAATATCCACGTCGATGGTAACCATTGGTTGGTCATCGTGTCAGTATTAAGAGTATAAGTTTCTTGATTAGCATGTTACGTGTTGGTATATATCATATAAATTAACATGTACGTCTCACAACACTATAATGACTAGATGTTGAGTCAAATATTTATATGGTGATCGATTTCGTCCATCTATGTGGACTCGGACCGACTCGACTCGGTCCGAGTCCACATAGATGGACGAAATTGATCACCATATAAATATTTGACTCAACATCTAGTCATTATAGTGTTGTGAGACGTACATGGTAATTTATATGAAGTATTAAGAGGACCGAGTACAGAACCTATCGCCTACAATCTCCAAAACACTTTGTCCCCAAGTAGTTCCGACTGAATGTTTAATGCTGTTTTGAACTTATTAATTTATAAAAGTATCAAGTCATGCACCTGTCTCGAAATATGGATCTAGGTTAACAAAAACAACTTTAGACGGTTCTACAAAATCGAATTGGAGGCGATTGTGTGCATCGCTTTTGACTGGTTTGTTAAACGACTAATGAATGTCTGATTAAATTGTCTGGACAGAGCTAAAGGATATATCCGTCTCCTCCAAAAGCTCCCTCTGTCTCCTGGGGGACTTTTCTGAGACAAACATAATCTTGGATTCCATCATACTGAAGATAGAATGCTTGTCTCCTTTGGGCTTTCAGAAAAAAGTAACAGGTTATCTCAGCTATGAAACTGAAATAAAATGTATCACTTTGGAGAGAAGTCGATAGTAAAGGAGGAAAACACACGAAATGAAACACTTTGTTGAACATTTAATTAAAGTATAATTATAGGCAAGAATTTTGATTAAAATATTTTAGGCCTACAGAGTGTCCAAAAAGTCCCTATACTACTATTTTAACTTAAAGAAGCATCCTTGATTGTGAGATTAAACGAATGTTATTTTTGGGGGACGTATAAGAATTTTTACCCCACTATGAAAATAGGGGGTTGCAGGAGTAAGAAAACGTTTATATAGAAGCCTCTGTCCATTCATTCTAAACGTCTTTACAAAACAGATAAAAGCCGCTAATTAGAGGTCGATAAATAAAAGCTTCTTAAATTCGGAATAAAACTATAAATAACACTTTACGTTAATAAGTTAACTGAAAAATTAATTAACTTACTTTTAGTAATATTAGGCCTAACTAAATTGACAGTAAAACCATTTTCTGTGATAACGGTTTCTCGACAGTTAAAAGTTAAAGAGAGATACCTGAAACGTATGAGTTTGCTTAAGTTGTGTAGTCTGGTTACTAAATAAGATTTACTGCAGCCAAGTTACTGTGCGCCATCCTCAGAACTACCAGCTAGGGGTCCGATCGTCATCAGCATGGACACTATAGAGAAGAAAAGAGTGAACGTTTGAAGTCGTGGTCAGTGCTGATGTTTTCCAAGCAACAATAAATACTTGTTAAGTATTCCACTACAGCAATTACTGTAGCTTAAAACTATTGATTATTTATATTAAATTGTATACAAATTGTTTTCTAAAAATGTATAAATTTATTCGTACTACTATTTTTCAATCAGTTTTTTTAAAGCAGGGATTAGTGTTATAGGCCGATAGTTGTCAGTTTTTTACTTTGCACCATTTTTAGGCTAGGCATACACAAGAATTTGGGTGTCTTAAAAAGGCTTAAACTGTAGGTCTTTCTGTTGCCCTGGCTCTTCGGCTTTTAGTAAATGTCATTTCTAAGGATCAGTAACAAATACTACACCCGTTCACCTAGAATCCTCATACTAAGTCAAGACCACACTCAGCCCTATATTGACGATCAACTCTTAATAATAAAAATAGACATACATTTGGGAATTATTTATTGTGTCTGAATTTACGTTCTCAAGATAGGCCTGTAGCATCAGCACAGCTCAGTGCATTATTTTACCTTTTCAGCTGGATCGGACATTCAGCCCAGATTGGCAGAATGTCCAACCCTCGTAGTTTTACAAGGGTTAAGTACTCCAACCAATTTTTCTCGGCATATTGTCAGGGAATCCCTGAGGATGAATCTATAAGTAGCACAATTATGAATTTCTTAAACAATAATTCTGTAGGATGTCGAAACTGTCAACAAACAAAAAAAGGAAAGTGCTCGTACCTTCCTTTCAAGGTAAGGTTAGAGGATGAGCCAACTCCTCATTCATGAGTCTTATACACAATACAATGTTTATGAATATGCATGCACAGACCTGTCGTGTCCACTGAAGACGTTTCTTGTTACGAAACAAAGTGTTCAGTGGCAGTTGGCACACCTGTCTTCAGGTGCCACATATACCACAGAAAAGAAAGAAACAGAGGCCACGTGGAATAGTGCGCTAAGTGCATGCTGAGTGTGAGTGCTGAGTGCTTGAGGTGTATAAAACCACATGTAATTTCAGGCATTTTTCACGTTGAATACAACAGAAAATTGCTTCAATTTTCTTAAAAGAGTTATGTTAGAATGAGGTAGTCTCATTGATCTGTCGGCAATCCAAGTGACTGTATCCGTTTAGTAATAATATTACTTTATCTATCTCAAATGCACGTGAATAGTTATATTATAAATCACTTTGATTTAAATTTTAGACACAAAAATTAGAAATCAAATGACACCATTTAATAAATTAATTCAATACACATATACACTTATGGGGGGCAGTTCTCCCCACAGGAGACAAAATTGCCTCTTTAATAACATACATCGATTTTTTTAACTATATTTGACACCAATATTTATTTAAATACTGTTTCATAGACATATGAACGCAATATACTATAGGCAAATAAATTTACAACCTCCTATTTTCAATAACATGCTGTAAAATAGCTCGCACTAACTTTTCCACTCCCTATCATGAGAAAAATTCTGTTAACAAACAGCTCTTAATACATTTTTCACCTCCAATTGTCAAGAATATTTTGGTTAACCAACCCGAAATATCCCCCCCCCCTGTTATTTTGAGCAAAACTCTATTAAATAATTGTTCGGAAAACATCACTACCTCCTCTTTTTAGCTAAACTTCTATAACTAATCACTTGCAATAGCTTTCCACCTGCTACTTTCAACAAAATGCAATTAACTAATAGCTGAAAATAACATTTTTATCTCCCATTTTCAACGAAATTCCGTTAGATTGTAGCAAACAATAAGCTGTGAGATAATAGCGTACGGGACAATCCACTTTTAATTTTCACTGATAATCTGTTTACCAATGGCTCAGTTGAACTTTCCTTTTTGACTAATGGTTTTTCAACTGTTCATTTTCAGTCGCAGTAAGCTGAGTATATTGGAGTGCTGTACCAGTTTACTTGTTACAAAATACCATTTAGATAGTTAAAATTTGTTTCTGATGTAACATTTTACCTTCTATTTTAAATTTGGATTCATTTTTCATAGTAAAAATGAACTATTTTAAATATAAACGCATCAAATTACTACATTGATATAATCATAAATAAACAAAATATTAAACGAATAAGGAACAATGGAACTTTTACACAAGAAAACTGTCATCATGCAAAAGTAGGTAAAAATTAAATAATTAAAATATTATCTTACGAAGTCTAAAATACAGGTTATTCAATTTAAAAGTTATGAAATAAACAACTACACTAACCCCTAAAATAAATTCTCTTCGCCGTTCCTAGACATTATCTCATAGTTAAGCCTAGCCTAAGTAAGATGGTGACAGTTTACTAAGCTCTAGTAGGTATGCACAGCCACGCGTCTCCCCTTTTTATAGGCACCTGCTGCTCACAGGATTGACGGTTTAACATTCACACTCGTTCGACTGTTTGTCCTACACCACAACAAGCTCCAGGCTGAAGACTGCATACGTAGAGAGGGATTTGACTCAACTTATGTTTTATGTAAGCATTTAGATTGAGTAAAATCGTTTTTATTTAGTTAATACGTATTTCTTTTTCTTGATGTTTCTTGAATGTTTGTTTGAAATTAAAAAAAAATCGAAGACCATATTTCAATCTAAATTTCTTCACGCATGCGATATATCTGAGATCTTGGAACCCACCCAAACAAATACGGTGGTATTGACCCACCCAACCACTTCCGTAAACCAAAACGTCATTTATAATTCATATTTTCAATCCTTACATCCTTATACTTGAATAATTTAAAAGAAAATTGTTTGAAATGTGATAAGAATATCTAACACCTCGCATAAAATTAACACATCATAATTTCATTATAGTTTTGAATTCAAATGATTGAAAACTGATCTAGTACTAACTAGTTTGGTAAACTACAGATAGTTTCAAAAGGTAAGCCGAGCCACTTATGCAATGCCAAGTAAACACTACAGAGCATCGTTTCTAGTTTATTTCCGTGCAATGAAATCGACAGACCAACGCTATTTTAGTTCAACTGCATAGCAATAATAAAACAGTGATTGCTTCTACTTGAACACGACTTACAGTCGTTATGAACGATTAGAGACGTTTTACGAGCTATTGTTTAAACAAGCTAGAACCAAACTGTTCGATAAGTTATCGTTGGAATGTGACCTGGAGCACGCGTGTTATCAAAGGTCTGTGGACAGCCAAACAATAACTTCCTAGAGCGGCGAAGCCTTATCTCAACACCTGGACTGATAAGGGTCGATGTTAATATCGATGTTCCAAGGTCGCCTGTGGAGCACGTAAGTATTTATGAGACGATATAGAGCCAGGCACTTAATGTGGACCCGTGCTCGCGATAGTTATGGCGATTCCACGTGAAAGGTAAGTTTATTCTTTAGTCACGATAGGCCTGTCCCTCGCACAATTTTTTCTTATTTCAATAAGCTTGCCTCTTGTAAATAGAACCAGTAACTTATTGTGAACCCCTACCTCCCCACATAGTTATTCTAAAGTGGACCCCTACCTCCACTTTAAAGTCAGTCGATTCCTTAGGATCATTACCCTATTATTAGACAATTGGTTATGAGTTGAGCATGTTTGTATCCAAGCAACTCTAGGTAGTCCATTCCTTACGAGGAAAAATCATCCCACATATGACGGCCATAGGGTTTTTGGTACCAGAAACTTGTTACGGTCAAATATTTACCGAGTTAACGTACAGTTGATTTTTGGCAAAGATTCGTTTGACATTAACTGAGAAACTAGTCGAAGAGGTAGTTTCATGTATTTAAGCCGCCCTGCACGTTGTGAGATATCTTGCAAAATGGAGAGATATGGTCTTTTTGAACCCTCTGACAAGTGCCTCTTTCCTTATTTCCTCAGGAGTTATGTTGCAAAGCATTGGAGGCCATAGTAGAGGGGTTGTAATGAGAAAATTGCTGATAGTCGCAAAAGTCCTATACATACACGCGATTACAAAAATGTCTTCGAGTGAATATCACGATTAGAGTTAAGATCACCATTGGCATTTTGATGGTCACAAGTATTATTCTGAGTATCATCATGAATTTTCAATTTCTCCCATAGGGAGGTTCATAGGACCTAAAACTATAGTTGTAAGTATCGACACCGAATTCCGTATTTAAAATTCTCCCATGGAAGCCCAAGCCTTTGTTGCGAGTGTCAGTATTGTAATTGAGGTTTCTGATGACCAGAGGCACTATGAAGGTCGTGGTGTGGTTGGCGTGACAGTCACATTGGACATCATCGTCCCAACTGGAGCCAAGGATTGAAGACCGTTGACCCCCTGGGAACTGTCTTTTAGTACTGAACAGAACTTTGTCTCCATTCCCGAGGAAAGTTCATAATTTTATCTAATGGATAACGAATTAAAATAGCAGTATAATTTTTATTTTTTTAATGTTGCTAAATTATAAATGTTCTAAAACAAAAAAAATCAAAGTCACAACTGCAGTTTACTTCAATTTGAGATCAACCATTGATTCATAATGAAATAAAAAAAACATTGCTACATTGGTTTTAAACATATTGCAAACAAGGCACAACATTGGATTAGGACGATGAGCCTAAAACCACATGTATACACGACAATATCAACAAACTACGGGCGAAATATAAACACACAATGTTGATTTTCAACAGAAGTAAATGTACAGAAAATAAGCTGCTACTAATTAAATGACATCAGGACCACTGTGTTTATATTGTCTGTACTCCTACTGTGTTCACAGTAGGAGTACAGAAAGCACATAGCAGTTGTGCCATCAGGATTTCAGAAAAATACGTTGTTCTTTTTTATATGATATTATTCTAGCCAATACTCGTAATTTTGTTTAGGCAATGTTATCAGATGAATTATGCCCTGTAACATCCCTCTACAACTCAACCTATGGCTATGCATTTTGAAACTATGTTAGATTGTCAACGGAAGCGATGTACCACAGAATTAAAAAAAAAATCTTTATTTAGACAAAACAAAGCTCTATTTAGACTATAGATGGAATGTTTCAAAAACATTTCAAGGTGCTCAAATAATAATAACATCTAAAGCGATGTTATAATTAGAATAAAATGACATAATGTGCCCATGGAAGCAGATTTATGACTACTCTATAACGTAGATCAATTTTACAAAAACAAATAAGTAATGCTAAACTGAAAAAGATAGCCAATTTCTACGGTAGAACCAATAACAGACATTAATATTAACTACAACAATGACGAAACAGGTAACACTTGACAAAAATATATGGATAACGAACTCTTTAACCAGAAACTGACGATAAAGCCAATATATATGAATTTATTCTTAAGAGGCTGATCGTCAAGATTTGGTTGAATATGGATTTTGGATGAGTGTGATGATTAAAGATTAGAGAATCTAGTCATTGTTACAATCTATGGACAATTATTCCTTAAAAAAGTATCATTATTTGATAGACCAATGACAAATAAACAGACAATGGTTATCAGCTGATGTCTTCCAAAATTTGTTATGACTGATAAGGGGAACAGAATTTGATTGGTTTAACAGTTACCTTAGCGATCGTTACCAAATTGTTACAATTAACGGACAAGACAGTACTAGGAAGAAAATTGATTATGGAGTTTTGCAGGGTAGTACGCTGGGCCCTCTACTTTTTTTGATATTTGTGAATAACCTGGGTCGACTAAATTTAGATGGGGGGCAAATTTGTCTTTATGCAGATGATACTGCTTTGCTTTTTGAAGGCAGTGGATGGGAGGAGACTGTCCGTCTGGCGGAGACGGGCTTACTCGCTGTCAAGCGTTGGTTTGATCAAAGTCGGTTATCTGTTAATTTATCAAAAACAAAATGTATGCCAATTTCTATTAGAGCCGACTGTGATCCGGTCAATGTGGAATTGCGCTTGCATTCATGTGGTGGTCAGCAGGGGTGTGTGGTGTGTGAATGCGTTCAGATTGTATCTGAATATAAGTATTTAGGGGTCGTTTTTGACAACCGCTTGAAATGGAATGTTCATGTATCATACTTAAATGGCAGACTTCGAAAATTTATTTATATTTTTTCTTCACTTAGTAAAGTACTTTCACCTGATTTGATAAAAATAGTTTATTATGCTTACATTCAATCGTTGTTGCAATACGGTAATCTGGCATGGGGTGGGTGTTACCGAAGCATTCTCTCTCCATTAGAAATTACTCAGAAATCAATAATTAAAGCTGCTTTGCAGAAAAACTTACGTTTCCCCACAGACTTACTATTTGAAGAATTTAAAGTGCTCAATATCTCTCAACTTTATCTAAGAACAATTATTTCATACATTTTTAAAAATAAAGAAAACTTATTTAACGAAATAACACATCCGTACTCAACGAGAGCCGCGTTAAATATTGGTTTCCATCCACCTAGATTGTTCAAAACTATTACGTCAACCTCATCACATTACATTGTCAACACTGTTTATTCCAAACTACCTCCGCATTTAAAAAATCCACACCCTTGCAGTTATAATACGTATAAAAAATTTATTAATCATTGGTTGTTAGAACTGGGAAGAGATCATGTTAATTCATTTTTTTATTCACAGTACAGATAATAGATCGCCCTGTTGCGTGGAGCTGATTAATGTATGTACCCTTTTTTTTCTTTTTTTTTCTCTTGTCGTAAGTGTGAGTGAGTAGAGTGTACGTGCGTATGTAGGGCTTTGATGAGTGTGTGTATATTGGAGTGAATGCGAGTGTGTAAGGAGTGTGAGGAGGGTATGTTTGCTTACCCAAATCTCTGTGAGATGGATTTAGTTTTTTTTCTTTCACAGTCAAATATGAGATTCCTCTACTTATAAACATATGTATAATGTTGACTCTTAACTATGTATTTTATTACATAAATATTATTATTGTTTAAATAGATACTTATAAATTGAATATCCTTTTCAAATTATTATAATTTAATTACGAATTTATTAGCTGATATAGAGCTCATTCCCCACCCACAGGCTGTATAGCCCATGTGGGGAATTTTTCAAGTTATTTTTTTTTCATATGTATTCTGTATTGTATTAGTAATTTTTACTGAAATAAACGGATTTTCATTTCATTTCATTTTTTTTCATTGGGATCAAACTGAAAACCTTTCTTTAGCTTATGAAGCTGAGCTTCAACCAACTATAGTAGCAAATGACTGATGACATAGCCAATATTACAGAAAAACATTGACGAATAGATAATATATCAGCTAAAAACTGACCTTGTAGCCAATACTCAACCTAACCAAAAATTGACGACTTAGCCAATAATATTGTCAAAACTCTACACTACAGCCAATATTTTATCCTACTATTGTTTATGGATATGACACTATTCATTACAGTTTTAGAATCAAATTAATGAAAACGTGGTTAGTATTAACCTTAATTACATTTCTCTGTGTGCTTATAAAATCAACGGTATGAATTATTTTGAGTAAACTATAGATAGTTTCAAAAGGTAAGCCGAGCCACTTTTGCAATTCCTCTTAAATAATACAGACTAACGTTTCTAGTTTATTTTCGTGTAATGAAATCGACAAACCAACGCTAATTTAGTTCAACTGAATCACAATAATAAAACAGCGATCACTTCTTCTTGAACACGACTTACGATCGTTATGAACGATTAGAGACGTTCAGTATATTTGTTTGTACTCCACAATTATAATCTAAAACATTCAACAAAATCATGAAACATGGTATAGGTAACTTCATACAAAAGACGCAACCAAGTATACCCATGGGTTTTATTGTGTACTTCCATTTCCAATATTTCGCAACTGTAAAAAAAATAAACGCCGTACAACTTTGTTCATAGGCAATACACGCAACACAAGTATGTTGTGTTGTAGTATCTTAGTAGTCACAGTGCACTAACAGAATGAATGGAATATTGTTAATAAGCTCGACTTTGAACTGAAGAAACCCTGAATTTAGATCTACTT
>JAQJVL010007536.1:0-23544 GCA_035578905.1 Stictocephala bisonia
TACTAAGTACGGAGAAAACTACCTACATAAATTTTCCTCTCAGGCAAAATAAACCGTTTCAAAGAAACCTATTGTATAAATGCAATAATTGTTTGCTACGTAGCACAATGTGCAATGATTGTTCAATAGTTCAGCCAAGCACAAACATTAAATATTTAGGAGTAATATTATATCACCAATTGTCGTAGAAATTACACGTTGAAAAAGTGAAAAAATCAAGTATTGCAAAAATTAGACTTTTTTATTTCTTGCAATGCATCTGCTGAGGTCTCTATATTTCGCTCTTGTCAACAGCAAGTTAGAATACGGAATGGTGTGTTGGGGAGGCACGTATCTTACAAATCTCAAACCTCTAATTATTTTACAAAAACTATTCGTAAGGGTAATTTTAAAAAAGGGCAGGTTTCAATCGTCATATCCTTGTTTTAAGGAGTTGAAAATTTAACCTATAAGATCACTGTTTATTTATAAAGTACTGAAAATTGTTAGGGATGAAAGTACTAATATTATTGGAATTAATAAAGAAACCCGGCATGAATATACACTAAGACATGAAGATAGATTGTTAGTACCAAGGCCCAATCTCACATTTTTTACAAAAACAATACATTTTATTGCCCCAAGATTATATAATAGTTTACCAGTGTACATTAAGCAATCAATGAGTCATAAGCAATATCTCAAAAACTTGAGAGAATGGTTGTTATCGTATGAGAATACGGAAGAGTTGTTAAATATTATTATTTAGCATTACAATTAAGTAGTTAAGGACGCACTATGGCGGCTGGACCACTCAGGGTCTAAGGCATTGCATGCCAACACGCATTGACGGAATTTTTTCTTCATTTCTTAACCTAAGTATTCTTCTAAGGCCAGAGCAGCCTGGTGGTACTGGTGCGGCGCGTGGTTTGGCAGATGCAAACCATAGTATAGGCTAGATTGTGTAAATATTGTAATCTGTTTTGTATTTGACTTAAATAGGCCAGAAAAGCACAGAAACAATTTTATTTACATTGAGACTGCTGTATATAGGACACTCATTTTCTTATTATATTCAACTGCTCCGAACTAATTTTTATTTTTGTGTGTGATGGAACCCCTAAACAGACGAATCAGTCTCAGGAGCCCTATTTTATCTTCTTTCTTTCGTGTATTAGCTCAGCCTGGGAACGAAATATATGTTTCAACTAAAAATTTATTTATATCTTTTTGTAATGAATTGTACTGTATGAAAGAAAGAAAATAAAGAATTTATCTATCTATCTATTTAAGCAGATCGGGTGTCCACAATCGACGGTGTGGAGGCCTCCTAATGGAAATAAATCCAAGCCATTTCAAAAATAAAATGTTCAACAGCCAGAATAAAGTCAGCTTCACTTTGTAACTCTTTGAATACCAATCAACCACTCTAAAGTGCATCTTATTTGTGGATGTGGCAACATTCTCTAAAGATTAAGAAATCACTCAATGAATAGTCATTGCGAGAATAAAATCCTCGAAAGGTAGCGGAATGGAACTTTCAATGCCGATTCAATGTCAATGTCTGGAGTGGCCTTTTTACATAGTCTGATGATTCATACTAACTGGATGCCTAAATTCTGGATGCAGAGTTCTATCTGCACTTTCTTCCAGAAGGATCACCGCAACTGCTTCAGAATCCTCCTTTTTATCTCAGACGTAGGTTATTCCTGCCTGATATCACCTGTTCACTTTCACATGCTGATTCCACTCAATTACATAATCAATTACCTGATCATTATGATTTATCATGAATGTCCTCACTCTCTAATCCTAAAGTTGCTATATTTATCCTCAATGGAGTATTGTATATGGGAATGATTTAAAAGTATTTTCTACAAGACGAGTGAATTGTCGTGGCAAAATGAATGCCACATATCGTGGATTTGGCTCATGATATAAAGGGAAGTCTGGAAAATTTAACAAACGCTTCTAAAACAGTACAAATATTCTTCAAAATGTATTGATAATAATGGTCTAATTTTAAAACATCTGTTGTAAAAACATTTTCACAGTCACCCCAACCAAGTTAATTGTTCTTGCATTGATTGACTCTTAAATGCATTATTCTATATTCATTTTAATTTTTTACTTAATTTACATAAATGTTTTCAAAATTCAACTCACTACAATTTATTAATAGGTAATACTCTTAAACAAAGTTACTATACACCAAATGAATTAAAATGTATGTTTGTGCACCATTGTCTTGCAGTTAGCCCTGAATCACTAAAAAAACTACTAAATGAATGGTTCTGAAACCTATTTTAATTATTCTTTTTTTTAGAAACAAATACTTGAGAAACCACATAATTTGTCACGAAATTTATATTTTCAGAAGTTCAGTATAGCGTTGTCCAAGATTTATGGTGGATGTTTTCACTGATAATATCTTTCTTACTAAGTGCTTGCAGACCCTTGCTTACTAAATATTTTTCCATTATTTTAAATGGTAAAATGTGCTGTAAAAGGATAGGAAAGAACTTCATGAATCGCCCTGTATATCTGTTATTTCGGAAAAGATATGTCAATTCTATTTATATTATTTAGCTCTTGTCTTTTTATTCTATTGATATTCACTGTTCAAAAGAGCATGTTACATCAATAAAATACTCCGAATTTACCAAAAGAAAACAGTAAATACGTAATTTTGTTTCCATCCTCTGAGCAAATGTCAACAATTCAGACCTGGTATTACGTCTCTAAATTAACTTATTCTGTTGCAGAGCCTTTAGGCCTACCCTGACTTAATTGGCCCCTTGAGTTACATTACCCAGCCAAGGTATGTTTGACCAGTTCATTTGTATTTTCATGATGCGGTATTTTGTCTATCATTTGTAATCAGGTTGAAATTATGTGACAGTATCAAACCAAGTGGCAGGCTCGATTTCTAAGAGATACAAAAAAAAAAAAAAAATGTAATACTAAAATGAGCCTTTTTTATTTAACCTTGTTTATGATAAGCGTATTGAGAGAAAATTATAATACGTTATTAAAATTTCATAGAAATACAAATTGTGTAGAATCATTATTGGCCTATGTCAATTTGGCTATAAGTCACATGTATAAAAACGCACAAAAGTAACTACTTCAATCTTACTGTCTAAATATGTTTCAAGGATACTATGATATTTATTTTTTACTAAATGCACAATTTTTATATTTACAGTTTTTTAATGCTATGAGTATTATTGTTGGATAATTAAAATGAAGCGTGCTTTTTTAACAGTTCTGTTATTTGAACTAAAAATGTCAAATAAAATGTATTAAGTTCGATTCAACCTCTATCGACAGTATTCTTGAACATAGCCAATTATAACTAACTACATTACTAAAGATATCACATAATTAATAAGGTTTGACATAAGAACCAATAATATACATAAATTAGGATATTTTATAACTGTATCATTTTTATTTGTTATTTATTTATTTGTTTGTACCTCTACCAGTTTATATGGGCCGCAGACTTGTCTTTGAACTTTATTCAACTAGGAAAGTAACGACCGTCAGATCATACGCCTAGCCACTGAGCTCCCACGCCGGGAACTAAGGAGGTCTAGCTCGTCTTCAGAATGTCATCATTCTCATCACTCTGGAGCAATATGCAGTTCCTTTTACGTTTGATGCAAGTAACTGAAGTTTCGTGTCGTTTACAAGATTGGTCTAAGCTGCGACCAGACTGGATTGTTTGAGGCTTTTAGTAGGCCTACTCTTGTTAAAAATAAATGTTTCGGAACCTCACAACTTGTGAACAATCCTTGTAAACAGCTGTGTCGCAAGCTGTTGCGACTATTAGAAACAAGATGATAATATATTCTTGACTATCCATGAGTTATACCATTGATTTTACTATACATAGAAGATAGTTCCATCCAATGTTAAATATTGAGGCACGGAAAATGGGAGCGACCGTGCTGCAACCTGTCATCAATCAAGTTAAAGAGGTCGAAATTGCCTCCAGTTTTGACTGTTCGGTTGCACAACCTGTGAGCAGTAAAGGAACTAATCACTCCCTCTCATTCCCCCATTCTCTCTCTCTCCTTTCTCATGAGACAACCGTCCGGAAGTACTTCTTTACTGTCGCCCCTCCATCTGTGTCGCCAATAGGCCTTGATAGAGAGTCAAGTCAAAGTGGGATATTATTCCGTTCTGTGGTTTGTCTTGCACGGAAAGAAATCGCGATCTTTTTTATTTAGGCCTTAGGGGTTTGTGAATATGAAAAATGTTAGAGGACATATTTTTGTTATTTTGTCAATGTAAATAACAGTATGTTACAGATGTTTAGTTAAAACATTGTGCATTATCTAAAATGATGTAAATACTGCGTATTGTAAGTTTATTGATATTTTAAGTAATTGTATATTTAAAAGTAGCAAGAAAAATGGTGGTAGTTCTAAATTGTTAAAGGCTAATTTTTTTGTTAAGTCCCTGGATAACACCAAACATTTTACATAAATTTGAGAGACGTAAAAAATTATATAAAATTTCTACGAGAATACCATATGAAAGAGTTTTTCAAAATTATTTTGCAAATATACTAATCAATTAAATAATCTGATCAATTTTACAAAAAAAATTATTATTCAACATCATTGGAAAACAGTAAAGGTGATGTATCTGAGCAAAGGAAGGTAATAAATAACTTAACAAGTGGTTCCTCAAAGAAAATAGTTGAGCTAATTGAATTGCCAAATGGCGAAGTTACGCGTGAGCCTTCCGTCATTGCTGATAATATAAACAATCACCTTATCACAATCCAGTCTAGCCGTCCAGCGCATTCCAATGCCCTTCCACCTTTACGTACTTAATGTCAACATTCATTATTTATAACTCCAACAGATTTAGATGAAATTAAGAGTATTGTTAAGCTTTTAAAAAATAAAAAAATAACTGGCTCTGACCAAATTAATATACATTTACTGAAAAATATAATTGATGAGATTGCACCAGTTTTAGTTCACTTAATAAACAGTAGTTTTATCAAAGGCATTTTTCCTGAGAGCCTGAAGTTAAGTTCAGTGGTACCTATTTTGAAGGACAATAACTCTATAAACTAGATAACATAATAACTATCAGCTTGTTATCTGTATTCTCTAAGGTTTTTTAATAATAAAAACAATGATTAAAAGACTCCATAGGTAGTTATTTATCTAAGTTAAATTTTCTTAATCTACGTCAATTCGGTTTTATCAAAGGAAAGTCAACTGAGGATGCGTTATTAGTAGTATCAGAAATAATTTATAACAGTTTAATTATTCATTAACTTATCATCTGTCATATAGTTCACATTTAATACTAGAATTAACCTTTATATTATTTAAATAATTATTCATTTTATATCAAGTAATTAAAGCTTCTTGTCAATATTACATTGTATAATATTATTGTTGTATTTTTAATTATAAATGAATATTACTTTTGTTTAAAAGTAAATTGAACTATTTGTCATACATACCACAATATTAAAATCTGCTTCCTTGGCACGCCGTGGACAGTGAAATGTGTGTGGTAGGCCTACCGAAAGTTTTAATATTCTTTGTTTTCCTCGTGTGTGAACTGTGTTGTTAAGTTTTAATTAATTTGTGACGCATCCCACTTGGACTTATTTATGTTCTTTAACCTGAAGAAGCCGTTTATATAGTTTTGTTAGTTCTTGGCATTGTTTGTTCTGTTATAATTAAAAACACCACAGAGTGCGGCTTTAGTTTATTTTGTTATTATTTAGACTCTGTAGTTACTTAAAATTAGTTATTTCTTATGTTATTGCTGGTCACGCTACTTGTGAAATTTTACCAGTGTAATTCCAGAGTGTCTTTACCAGAGAAATTTAAAATATAAATAAATTGCAGTTTATCTATACTTTCACATCTAGTAAAATAATAGAAAAGTGTATGAAAAACAGATATGATAACTTTAATTATATTCGCCTTATACATACTTTTTACAATGGTCTGATTCAATCAATGTTATAGAACGGAATTTTCGAAAGGGGGACATAAACGAAATTTACAATAATTTCAACCTGATTAAAATTAATGAAAATTGAATCTAAATAATCAGTAGTCTAGTTATATTCTATCACGATAATATTTCCTAACCAATTGCAATTGACATCGAGATTGTTTTTCTCAAGAAGTAATAATAGAGTCACAACTCTTCATGATTCCGAAAAAAATAAAACTGACCATTCACCAAACAATGAAATATTTTACAAACAATCATGCAATTACTTGGAACCAAATAATATGTTAATGTTACAGACAGTAATAATAAAACATATGTATATAATAAAATTAAAAATAATGCTATTTTAAATTAAATGCCTATACACAGATTGTCTGAATCAGGCCATAAGATGAAAGCTATTTTTATCTTGTATAGAAGTAAATTAGTGGTTTTGTTATGATTTGTTCTAACCCTATCATTCAATTTGAATCTCATTTGGGTTTTATATTTTGCCAAGTATAATTCTATATAAATATCATAGGCCTATTTCAATATTTATTTTGTCAAAGAAATAAATAATGTCACATTTTTTAATATTTCACTGTAGGCTATTATATATTCCTGGAATATTTGTAGATTAATTTCATAATTGAAAGGAAAGTCATTGATTGGATTTGAAAACAATTTATTTTTTAATCAATTACCGAATATGAAAAAAATAATGATTGAGTACAACAGTCGATTTAATCACCTAATCGATGGTTAAAATGCAATAAATAAAGATTATTCAGATGGGCTACATAATATGAAAATGTTTACTTAAATCAGCAGTAATTATCGCCAGCATTGCCGATAAGTTAGCGGTCTATTCAAGTGTGTCTATTTACAAATACACGGTGTGTTAACCATATAAATCAATATGGTGTTTTAATTTATTCAGTTATAAATATTTCTTTATTCAATATGAATGTCACACTGTATGAGTTTTACTGTAATAGTATCAACACAGTATTCTTTATTATTCGAAAGAGATGCAAGCAAATATAAACAGAGAACCCGGATAAACGTTGGCAATATGGAATAACGAAAACAATTATCTAAGCAGGACGTTGTTTGTGTGTGTGACCTGAGGAAGGAGAGGGCGGGGCGGCTGTCTGGAGAATGGGAGAGTGGGTTAAGAGGAGGGAAGTGAGAGAGAGACAGAAGAGCGTGCGAGAGAGAGAGGAAATAGGGCTATGTGCAGCGCAGCGTGGGGCCTCAAAACAGTTTTGGGGCCTCGCCACAACTCTCCCATATGGATGGAGTATCTCTTTATATAGTAAAATCAATGGTTATACTAAAATTCTTACTAAACCGCCAACATGTATATCAGCTGTAGGAAGAAGGAGCTGGAACCCAAGTAAGTATGTCGTTCTTTAAAAACAAACAAGTCCATCACACACCGTACAACAAGTAGTCTATTATAAACTCATTTTTTTACAAAATACATAGTAAAAATGTCACAACAATGAAATAATATTCTTTGATCAATGTTTAAGTCCTTTCTTTTCTATTTTTTGGGTTTTTTAACTGTTTAGATTGCTAGACCAAATTGTAAAATTGTTCAGATTTGTGTCTCTCGTATATCCAATTAAGTTGTATTACATTTCTTTTATTTTCAATTTGGAAAGGAATACACTTAATACACTGATAAGCCTGCAATATTTTGTCACAAACATTTCCAGGATTTTGCAAAAAATTCGGTAAATTCAGATTTTTCTAGCGGTTTTACAAACTGAAACTACTACAATAAGTAATGTCAATGTCTGGCTTACCTGAAAAAGGCTAAATATTCGTATCACATTGCACCTAAACGTGAAATAATTCGTCCCTTCTAATTAAAGAAGATTTTAGTAGATCAAATCAAAAATCATATTTATTTCCAACATAATTGTAAACCGTTTACATTATTAATGAGTTTACATTAACAAACATAAATTTAACTAGTCTATAGACCAAATAAATATCAAATATACTAAAAAAAAACTAAATTATAATCTTACAAAAACAAAGTGTACAGTACAACATTAAACTAATTACTCAGTAGAAAAGTTATCATATGTACTGAATACGTTTTATTCAGATAAATTTGATAATAGTCAGGGTATATGACGATTATACGGACAGCCATTGTATACATATACGACGGGGTGACGACCCCCCCCCCTCCTTCCCTCGTACTAGTCAGATGAGGCTCACGACGTCTTTTCAAACCTGACAGTATTACCCTTAAGGTCCTTTGGTTAAAAATTATTAACTAATCTCAAACTGAATACAGATTATACCCTGTCAGTAATAAGACCATCTCGACTTTCTCCTTAAAATTACAAGAAATGCCAATAAAATCTAAATTGTCAGTATTAGGACTACTATTTCCAGTCCTTAGGCATCTAACTTCATGATCGCAGACACATCATACAGTCTGCTATTTCTAAGGTATATTATGGAACTCTGTGTAAGCGACCGAGATGCCGTACAAGACTGTGATAGAACAGCGTGTCTGCTGCAGTACGTCTGGCTGACAGGTTCGTAAGATGAAGTTATTAACGAATGTCTAGACCATCATCCGCAAACGTAAAGCTGATCACGAAAGAACTTTCTGGACAGCCCAGCTGGTGAAATAACCCCGACGTTCCAAATACCAGTGGTGTGTTCAATATGGCTGTTGATTAGGGATTTGTAAAGAGCAAACAGCTGAACGTTGCAGTGCGAGACAGAAGTGACGTAATTAATAAATAGTGTTAAAAACAAGGTACAATAACTCAATAGGAGTACCTATCAAACGTAACCACGAGCAATCTTTTCACATACATTGGATTTTACCCAGTATCTTTAAATGAAAGTATTTTTAACTGAAATAGAAGATAGAGTAGAGAATATCACAAATAAAACTTGACTGTTTGTAGGTAGGTAAAGAAAGCCTATGTAAGTAGAGAGGTGAATGTTACATGACTGTTTGTAGGTAGGTAAAGAAAGCCTGTGTAAATAGAGAGGTGAATGTTACTTGACTGTATGTAGGTAGGTAAAGAAAGCCTGTGTAAGTAGAGAGGTGAATGTTACATGACTGTTTGTAATTAGGTAAAGAAGGACTGTGTAAGTAGAGAGGTGAATGTTACATGACTGTTTGTAATTAGGTAAAGAAGGACTGTGTAAGTAGAGAGGTGAATTTTACTTGACTGTTTGTAGGTAGGTAAAGAAGGTCTGTGTAACTAGAGAGGTGAATGTTACTTCACTGTTTGTAGGTAGGTAAAGAAAGCCTGTGTAAGTAGAGAGGTGAATGTTACATGACTGTTTGTAATTAGGTAAAGAAGGACTGTGTAAGTAGAGAGGTGAATGCTACCTGGCTGTTTGTAATTAGGTAAAGGAGGCCTGTGTAAGTAGAGAGGTGAATGTTACCTGGCTGTTTGTAGGCAGGTAAAGAAAGCCTGTGTAAGTAGAGAGGTTAACGTTACCTGGCTGTTTGTGGGTAGGTAAAGAAGGACTGTGTAAGTAGAGAGGTGAATGCTACCTGGTTGTTTGTAATTAGGTAAAGAAGGCCTAAGTATAAGTAGAGAGGTGAATGTTACCTGGCTGTTTGTAGGCAGGTAAAGAAAGCCTGTGTAAGTAGAGAGGTGAACGTTACCTGGCTGTTTGTAGGTAGGTAAAGAAAGCCTGTGTAAGTAGAGAGGTGAATGTTACCTAAATGTTTTTATGTAGGTAAAGAAGGCCTGTGTAAGTAGAGATGTGAATTTTACCTGACTTTTTGTAAAATACAGTTTACAAACGAGACAAAGGGCGAGTTTCAGTAAACTCTATGCCCCCCAGCTCTGCTCTCAATAACCTTGCATATTTAAATATTTATCACAGAGATATATTTCAAATAAATAATATTCTAAAGGAAAACATCAAAGATCTTCCTGGAGGGGTTTCTCTTACAAAACATACAAAATAGTTCACTATTTCATGTGGAATATAAAAGAATAAAGACTTAGTCATAGTACACAAAGATGCATTTTATTGCTTCAGCAAATAATTTACTATGGATACGGTTATCATAAGTGAGAAAACTACAAAAATTAATCTCACATAACTATTTTTAATTGGACAATATTTTTTATTCATCTATAATTATAGCTTCTACAGAAACTTGAGAACTTTTCTTGTATAACTTGTATATAGGCCTATACAAAACATTTGTATATTTTAGGCCAAAATGTATTAATTAAGTTATACAGTCATGACTAATCGTCCTTCTACAGTAGTGGGGCTTGCAAGTGGTAAATTCTAAAGACCAAAAATTTTAATCGCTTTTAAACATTTTATTTTATCTTCCTTATCATTTCATGAGATGAAAATTACATTTTATGCGGTGTTAATTCCAGGATATATGTAAACTAAACATAAATCAGTTCTTATTTGCCATATTTAAAAATGTTTTTCTAGATATTTTTAATGTTAGATATCATGTTTACTGGATCAAGTACAGTGTTTTATGTTTACCGATTTGTTATATAATTTGATATTTCCTAGTCCAGTTTGTTAACTAATATAATTTTAATAATTTCATAAACTTTACTTAACATTCTTCATATTTGTGTGGATTTTAATAAAATCAGTACTAACATATGACAAAACATCTTATGCATCCTTTTTCGTTTTTAACAGGTATCACAAAGGCACGAAGGTACCAGCAGCTATCTTCCGAATTAAAGTAAAGGCTTGTAAATAATGTGCACTATTTTATTTTTATAGAGGAATAAACGTAAAATCGGAAGAGTTAAAAATTGATTTTTAGCATTTTCACAGTAAATGTAATATTTATTACTAATCTAAAATCCAAACTTACGATAATCCTTCTGAGGTTAGATACATGAACATAAAATAATACACTAAACTACTTATTTACTATAGAACATCCTTTCCTAATACTAGAATTTGTTTTGAAGACCACTTTCATTACTGGTCTGCCTAGTATTAAAATACTTTATTGACAGTGTAAAAGTACATAATTACCTATGAAATATCCAATCTGGTCAAGCAGTTATCTAAAGTATATCGAGAGAAAGTCTACGGTTGCTCACTTGTTTAAAGAAAAAACGAAAAATGAACAATCACCTGTGAAAAAAATGCTTCAACTCATTATTGGCTAGTCCATAAGGTCTCAGAGTTATTATTATTTTCCCGCTACATAGCCATGATAGCAATGTATCTGATTACAGACATTCATGAATAACAATTAAATCAAATTATTTACTCGAAAAAAGAATGTTTTTAACAATAAATCACTGGTCAGTGCCGTTCGAAACTAACGTTTTAAGGCAAATAGTTTGATACTTACTCTAATTGAACACGAAAGCCCCTTTGTTCTGCCTAAGGCCTCGGTTACAGGAAAGCCCCTTTGTTCTGCCTAAGGCCTCGGTTAAACGAAAGCCCCTTTGTTCTGCCTAAGGCCTCGGTTACAGGAAAGCCCCTTTGTTCTGCCTAAGGCCTAGGTTACACGAAAGCCCCTTTGTTCTGCCTAAGGCCTCGGTTACAGGAAAGCCCCTTTGTTCTGCCTAAGGCCTCGGTTACAGGAAAGCCCCTTTGTTCTGCCTAAGGCCTCGGTTACACGAAAGCCCCTTTGTTCTGCCTAAGGCCTCGGTTACAGGAAAGCCCCTTTGTTCTGCCTAAGGCCTCGGTTACAGAGCTTTGAGTCGTCAGGAAAACACTGTTTTCCTTTGTAGCCGTTTGACTGTACCTAACTGTGGTTGGTAGAATTTTGACTCACCTGATTTGTCCTATTTATTGAATTGAATTACTATTTTAAAATTCGAATGATTCTGATTGCTGAGAGCCAGGCGAAAGTGTCTCATTACCACATAAATCAACTGAGAGGAGATTTCAATGTGTTTGTGTATTCCAACACATGGAGCAAAATAAAGTATGTTTCAAAAGACGGCGTTTATTTTACAAAGGGATTTAGATAAAATAATTATGTTATTGTTCTAACTGTCTAAAATTATATTACTGAAGTTACCATTAGAAAAAAAAGAAAAAAAATACCATCACACTGGGAATGGAATAGATTCTTTCTAGCAACCTTAGAGCTAACCCTTACCGTTATGATGATATATATACTACACCAACACTATAATTAATAAGAAGATTCATGACTACAAGGGCGAGTTAAATCTGCTTTACGAAGACACAAACATCAATCTTCAGAGGTACTATTTTACAGCTGTCATAGAAAGCAGTTTATTTTATAATACATTGTGTATTAAAATAATACGCAAATTAAATAAACAAAGTGGCTCAAAATACGCAATCAGTATCACTTAGAACCAATCTATGCAAACAGTTGAGCGACATAGACCTGAATAAGTAGCAGATATTAAGTGTAACGTCCATAGACCTGAATAAGTAGCAGATATTAAGTGTAACGTCCATAGACCTGACTACGTAGCAGCTATTAAGTGTAACATCCATAGACCTGAATAAGTAGCAGATATTAAGTGTAACATCCATAGACCTGACTACGTAGCAGCTATTAAGTGTAACGTCCATAGACCTGAATAAGTAGCAGATATTAAGTGTAACGTCCATAGACCTGACTACGTGGCAGCTATTAAGTGTAACGTCCATAGACCTGAATAAGTAGCAGATATTAAGTGTAACGTCCATAGGCCTGAATAAGTAGCAGATATTAAGTGTAACGTCCATAGACCTGACTACGTAGCAGCTATTAAGTGTAACGTCCATAGACCTGACTACGTAGCAGATATTAAGTGTAATGTCCGTAGACCTCACTACGTAGCATGTATTAAGTGTAACGTCCATAGACCTGACTACGTAGCAGATATTAAGTGTAACGTCCATAGACCTGACTACGTAGCAGATATTAAGCGTAACGTCCATAGACCTGAATAAGTAGCAGATATTAAGTGTAATGTCCGTAGACCTCACTACGTAGCATGTATTAAGTGTAACGTCCATAGACCTGACTACGTAGCAGCTATTAAGTGTAACGTTCTGACGGCTTTCAGCAAACCTCCAGCTTCTTCGTCAACTTCTTCAAATTTCAAACCCTGCCTACTAAGTTAACGCCGGCCACAACAGACTCTTCAAGATTGGACATGTATCCATCACTTCCACCAAATCCCCGAGGGTTGCTCATGAGGACTACCCCGTAAAGACTCGACCCATCGAACACGAAGAGAAACTCACTACCGGATATATTTTCAAATATCAGATAAACATTAAGTTTACATTTATAAATTTACTTTGTTGTGCTTTTTTATTTATGGTATTTAATAACAAATAAAACAAAATGTCAAAAGGATTTTTCCATCTGAGAAGAATCAAACGTTATGTAAACATAGGTATTTTATTGACAGCACTCTTATCCGGGATACAGGCGTGGTGTTTATTAGACACAATGAATGGGAAAAAGCTATCAGAATGGTATTTCCAAAAAAGACAATTTCTACACTATTTGTCGAAGAATATGGAGTTATTTCCTTACCTTCCTTATATGTTTTTGATTGTTTGTTTTGTATAAAAGACAAATATATAAATTTACAATTCAAACAAATTGTTTGTTACTATTTAAGAAACAAATTCAATATAAGAAAACTTTATTATTACATTTTACGAAACATTTCCAAAACAAATTTAATCAAAACGAATTTTAATTAATCTTATAATTTAAATGTAAATGAACTTTATAAATCTAGTTGCAGGCGTGGTGGCTTAGTATTCTTGCTGTGAAAAGCAATGTCCAAGGTTTAAATCCAAAACTGAGCTAATAGTCCGTAATTCACCAGTAAGACCTTTTAACTCGTGAATGAATCTAACAAAAATATTCAATAACTAAACAATACAATTCCGATGCCACGTGAAACATTGTTAACCGTATAAATAATAGTATGATGATAAGTTAAATGATGTTTGGAGATAATATACGAAAAAATCAGCCGTAGGCCCATATACTAAATAACATTCTGATAGATATTTGCCGGCGTGGTGGCTCAGTGGCTAAGGCTTCGTACTGCGAAGGGCAAGGTCCAAGGTTCGCTTCCCCACTGAGCCAACGGTCGGAGCTTCAATCGTTGAATAAAGTTGACGAACAGGCCTGTAGGCCCATGTCAACTGGCGAGTAAAAACAAACAAAAATAGCTGAAAGGTTGGTTTAACAATAATATAGAACAATTATTAAGTTTCTCTAAGAGGTGGAAGAAAAGTGTATAATGAATAGCAGACTAATGGCGAGTGAGAAGGGTTAAGT
The DNA here is from genome assembly GCA_035578905.1 of Stictocephala bisonia. Taxonomy (NCBI): domain Eukaryota; kingdom Metazoa; phylum Arthropoda; class Insecta; order Hemiptera; family Membracidae; genus Stictocephala; species Stictocephala bisonia. Next base: position 14,252 of record JAQJVL010007536.1, read on the forward strand.
TCACATAACAATACACTCCTTATTTAAAGTGAAACATTCGATTTTATGTTTGGTGATTTTAGTGTGCTTGCTAGTTTGTAAACCTGAAAAAGACAATGTTGCTTCATTTGACGAAAAACTATAATATATTCACGTTTACCATTGTATATTATATGCCTAGGCTTTCAAAAACACAGTTCATAGGCATAGTCAATAAATTTTGAGAAAAGAATGAGTGGTTTAATCTTACTATACAATAATCTAAAAATAACAGAATTATTCTATAGAATATCTTTGCCCTTAAGAGGTTTTGTTAAATCTATTCAAATTAGATCTGGTTCTATTATAAAATGATATAGTAAAAAATATAATAAGGAAAAGAATTATATCGTACTTTTTTATTACAATATTTCATTTAAGATAAAATTATTTTTTAAACCCTCCTTTCTGGCACTTTTGTAAGACCTTATTAGTTATTTTGAGCAGCTTTTGGCTTTAAAAGGCCGTAACAGGTTTTAATGGAATTCAGGCGTGACCAGGATATTGATAGTAAGGATTGCTGTAGCTAGTGATTCACAGACATTACCTGATAAACCAACAATACCTACAATTATCTCTATTATTCACTTTTTACGACTTATTTAAAAATTACCAACGATCTATATAAATTACCTTAATACAGTAGATATCTAACTACAGACAATACTTTAAAACAGTAGCTAGTGATGTACTTACAGTGAATACAGTAGTTATCGATCTACAGACGTAACCTAAATACAGTAGTTATCAATTTACAGACATAACATAAATACAGTAGCTAGCAATCTACATAAATTACCTTAATACAGTAGCTAGCAATCTATAGATATTACCTAAATACAGTAGTTATAAATCTACAGACACAACCTAAATACAGTAGTTATAAATATACAGACATAACCTAAATACAGTAGTTACAAATCTACAGACATAACCTAAATACAGTAGTTATAAATCTACAGGCATAACCTAAATACAGTAGTTATAAATCTACAGACATAACCTAAATACAGTAGTTATAAATCTACAGACATAACCTAAATACAGTAGTTATAAATCTACAGACATAACCCAATCACAGTAGCTAGCAATCTACAGACATAACCTAATTACAGTAGCTAGCAATCTACATTAATTACCTTAATACAGTAGCTAGCAATCTACAGACATTACCTAAATACAGTAGTTATAAATCTATAGACGTAACCTAAATACAGTAGCAACATCTACAGAAAGTTCTTGAATTCAGTATCAATGTCTACCCATAATGTGTCTTTGTTAGAATTATTTATAATTTGTATATATTTTTAATTTTCCATAAGGCCTGTCAACTGCTCAACTGTGGATTCCACAACATCAACCTAACCTAGGGCTTTTTGGAGATTTATTTGCCGTTATCAAAGAAATAATAAAACTGTCATGTTAACGTTCATTAAAAATAAAAGTAATTGTACTGTAAGTTTTGAAACTTAAGTGTTGTACATTCTTCTAAAATTGTCAATGTTAATGTACATTAACACGTGTTCATACTTAAATTGTTTACATGTAAAAACATAAATATGTTATTTCGTAAAAATGAACCTTAAGATACACTTAATATAATCTACTTATTATTTTTTTTAATTGTGTGATACAGTTGGATAAATGGATATTATGAACGTATAACCGAAGTCCTTAGTTACTGCAATTAGTTACAATTAGTTTAGTTGTCAGCACTGTAGTGAGAATAACTTCGTGTTACGACTAAGCGAAACACTTGCAGATGGCAAACACGGAAGTTGTTCATCTAAGCAATCTCCATTGTGATGTTATACTCAACAATAATTTTACCCTCACAAATGATTACTAAGAAGTACGAACGTAAATATATAAGCAATAAACGGAAGACCCTTATATTTACTTTTTTATAGAGAAAAAACATTTTCGCACACTAATTGACACGTCACTTTGATAGCACCATTAAGACTAAAAGTGTATTTAAAATTATAAAGTGTATGCAAATAAGTACTTTGAATGTATTTTTTTAACTCAAACAAGACATGGTAATAAGGCTTAATAATATTGGTCTCATGAAGTTCCTTTGTAATGTAATTATGTCTAAAATAGCCTTACTCATACAGGATCAAATGAAGTGAATATTTTGATATCTACACGTTAACTTTTTTATCACATTGAATCATGGCTCTATACAAAAATACGTCTGTATAATGTTGTTCTTATTTATAAACACAATTCTAGTTTACTACAGTAAACTTAACTGATCAAAACAGAATAATATGTCTATAAGTAGAATGTGTAAACGTCTTCCAGACAGCCTTGATGTATTTGTGTACGTAGTTTTTGTGAAGATCTTTAAAGTTGAATACCGTAAACTAACCTAACGAATATTAATATTTAGTATTGTAGGTTTACATACGTCCTAAAGATAAATGAACATAAATATTAACATGTACAAACATTAATGTACACTTAATTTTAAAAAAAGTTTCGAAGATGAGAATATTAGACGATCTTTTCAATATTGCTTCAATTTCTTCGTTTTGTAGAAATATGAGCATCAAAAGTAGTTTATTCTTTATGAAGACATTCATACATTTTACATTTAAATCTATATGATGTGCATATAAGAATACAAACAAAATGCATAGTTAATAATAAACAGCCTTACGACAACTAAATAAATAACTATTACTTACTAACATGTTTTAAACAATTGTTGCAGTATTATACATTATTATTTCCTGCAGCTAAACAGAAAATTATAATAAAAGTCATTAATAAGAGAAATTATAACATGAAATTTTGCATTAAATTTTAATATAGATAGTAATTTATTAAATATCATTTGGTCTTTATTTGCACCCGATTCGGTTGTTCATTTACAAAATGTCATTTCATTTTTTAATTAAGTGTCATTTTTATTTTCAGGCCTTAAGATAATCACCTACAAAATTGATGATTACCTATGATTATTATTTTAAATTTGTAGTTCATTGTGTGACTCTAATATGCAATTGTTCGCAAATTGTTAAAATAAAGGAATTTTGAGTTTGGTTGATGTACATAATGTAAAGAATAATTTTTTTATTTGTAAATACGATTTAAATAAAATATTGTAAATAGTTAATTGTATAGTATATATTATATACAGTGTTTTGCTACGAGTGTTTTGTCAACTAATTCTTCAGTCTCTGTAAGTACATTGGTTCTATAAATTAACTATAATTCAAATTCATATAAACTAAGCTAGACTAGTAATGTAAGTCCAATTGATGTGTATAACATATTAACAATAAGCCGAAAGCCAGACAGAACCGCTACAGCTGACTGACTGTAGAACCAATTAGAAGCTCTCTCTCGCGTCTCAAATTGACATTTTGGACGACGACACCAAACTCCATTTCCCCCACCACGACTCAATATGTGTCTTTGAAGGCTGATCAACCAGCCACACTAGCGTTCTGTATAGTCTATGGGGAGTGGGGTAGAATAGTATTAAAAATTAGCCGGACTATCCAAAAAAAGTTACTAGTTCATTTAAGACTGGCCCTATATAACAAACATAGCAAGGGAATGTTGAAGAAAGCTCTGTTAGGAAAATATTACGGATATAAATGGCCACTAGATTTGCCGAACCATAAGGTATGCCTGATGGAGAACATGATCAAGTTCTCTTCCATTTAAATAGGTGATATTCTTATATTTTTGTTATTTATTTTTTTTTACTAAATATTAAAATAAATATTTCTCAGTATATAGTTTCAGTAAATATCTCTCGTGTACGAGAGGTGCTTCAAGTCCTTGGTTCTAGGTTTTCTAAACTTTAATGACATTTAACATAAAATTAGCTGTACCATTCAGGTGCACAGTAAATGACTCTCGTGTACAAGAAATGCTTCAAGTCCTTGGGTCTAGGTTTTCTAACACTTAATAAAAAAAATAAAAAAAAACTAATAAAACTAATAAAAAACTATTAATTAATTAATAACAATAATAATTGCAAACTAATTAATTAATAACAATAATACTTGCAAACTAATTAATTAATAACAAGAAATATAAATATAAATAAATATTAACATCCAAAAAGTTCTTTTTGTATTTCAAGTTTTCTTTTTTTTTTTTTTTTTTCTTTCACAAAAATACATATAGGTCCCCCCATGGCTGTGTTGCACAAATCACTGTTCCGTTCACTTTTAGGCCTAGGCCACATTAAATTATTCCACAAACATTTTTTTCCTTCCTTTTTTTTATATTTCACCTCCTTTTTTTTTGTTTTTGTTTTTTATAAATATAAATATCCGCCTCAAAACCCCCAGCTCAGCCACCGGGAACAAAAATGGAACACACTGACCTGAGGACAGAAGACTTCTACCCCAAAGATGTAGAGAGGGTAGCGGGCGACTCTATGCTTCAACATGGTCCTCAGGCCAGGCTAGCAGTGGAGAAGATCGAAATACCACCGGACGGCAGGCTGAGGGCTGAACGTCCCACTCAAGGACCCTGGACTGCAAGGCCAAACACAGCAATTAACAATAGTCCAGCCACAACAACAAAAATACTACACAAAACACCTAATACATGAAATGGCAAAACAACACAAGAACAGACAAAATTGTACATGATTGGAGCACACTAGAAAATAAAAGATCCATTTTTAGGCTAAGAATAATTATGTTGGAAAATCAGATTTAAAACAAATTACAAATTAACAAATTACCAAAGAATTAATTCGTATACGGAACTAGAAATGACAAACTGAAAACTAGGCTATGGATACAGGAGCAATATGTTATAACATGAAAATCAAACTAAACAGATAGGCTAGGTTATTGTCAATTAACAAAAAGATGGTAAATCGGTAACTCCAACTGAAAAAGGCTCAACAAAACATTATACAGAACTACTATTAAATATAAAACCAGATATAATAAAGCAATTAATATTAAAAAGGTAACATTGAGCACATGGCTCCAACCTAGGTTAAACAATATCTAGACAAAGAATACAATTTTAACAGAACCTTGAAAATGACAAATAACCCAGAATATTATTGAAACAAAGTATTTTCACCAATAGGGTGATTAGATATTAGAAATTACAAATGAACACTTACGTTTTAAAGTCTCTAGCCGATCATTGTAACTCAGCAGGCAGAGCCAAAGACAAAATGACAGCCAACCTGACAGACAAAGGCTGGACTTAATAAGGGTAGCGTTAGCTGTACCCTTTAGGTGAACAGTAAATAACTCTTGTGTACGAGAGGTGCTTCAAGTCCTTGGTTCTAGGTTTTCTAATCTTTAATGACATTTAACATAAAATTAGCTGTACCATTCAGGTGCACAGTAAATAACTCTCGTGTACAAGAAGTGCTTCAAGTCCTTGGGTCTAGGTTTTCTAACCCTTAATGACATTAAAAATTAAATTAGCTGTACCATTCCGGTGCACAATAAATATCTCTCCAGTACGAAAGGTGCTTAAAGTTTTTGGGTTAAGGTTCTCTAAACCTTAATGACAATCAACATAAAATTAGCTGTACCATTTAGGTGAACAGTAAATAACTCTTGTGTACTAGAGGTGCTTCAAGTCCTTGGTTCTAGGTTTTCTAATCTTTAAAGACATTCAACATAAAATTAGCTGTACCATTCAGGTGCACGGTAAATATCTCTCGTGTACGAGAGGTGCTTCAAGTCCCTGGGTCTAGGTTTTCTAACCTTTAATGACATTTAACATAAAATTAGCTGTACCATTTAGGTGCACAGTAAATAAATATTGTGTACAGGAGTTGCTTTAAGTCCTTGGGTCTACGTTTTCTAACTAATAATGACATTTAACATAAAATTAGCTGTACCATTAAGGTGCACAGTAAATAAATCTTGTGTACAAGAAGTGCTTCAAGTCCCTGGGTCTAGGTTTTCTAACCTTTAATGACATTTAACATAAAATTAGCTGTACCATTTAGGTGCACAGTAAATAAATCTTGTGTACAAGAGGTGCTTCAAGTCCTTGGGTCTAGGTTTTCTAACCTTTAATGACATTTAACATAAAATTAGCTGTACCATTTAGGTGCACAGTAAATAAATCTTGTGTACATGAGGTGCTTCAAGTCCTTGGATCTAGGTTTTCTAACCTTTAATGACATTTAACATAAAATTAGCTGTACCATTTAGGTGCACAGTAAATAAATATTGTGTACAAGAGGTGCTTTAAGTCCTTGGGTCTACGTTTTCGAACTAATAATGACATTTAACATAAAATTAGCTGTACCATTAAGGTGCACAGTAAATAAATCTTGTGTACAAGAGGTGCTTCAAGTCCTTGGGTCTAGGTTTTCTAACACTTAATGACATTCAACATAAAAATAGCTGTACCATTCAGGTGCACAGTAAATAAATCTTGTGCACAAGAGGTGCTTCAAGTCCTTTGGTCTAGGTTTTCTAACACTTAATGACATTCAACATTAAATTAGCTGTACCATTCAGGTGCACAGTAAATATCTGTCGTGTACGAGAGGTGCTTCAAGTTTTTGGGTCAAGGATCTCTAAACCTTAATGACATTCAACATAAAATTAGCTGTACCAATCAGGTGCACAGTAAATAAATCTTGTGTAAAAGAGGTGCTTCAAGTCCTTGGGTCCGTGTTTTCTAACCCTTAATGACATTCAACATAAAATTAGCTGTACCATTCAGGTGCACAGTAAATAACTCTTCTGTACGAGAGGTGCTGAAAGTCCTTGGGTCTAGGTTTTATAACCCTTAATGACATTAAACATAAAATTAGCTGTACCATTCAGGTGCACAGTAAATAACTCTTGTGTACGAGAGGTGTTTCAAGTTCTTTGGTCTAGGTTTTCAAACCCTTAATTACATTCAACATAAAATTAGCTGAACCACTTAGGTGCAAGGTAAATAACTCTTGTGTACGAGAGGTGCTTCAAGTTAGAAGTGCTTAGGTTCTCGGAACCTAAATGACTTTTAACATTACATTAGCCATACCTTTCAAGTGCTATGGGTATGGCTAGTATGGCTAGTATTTAACTCTCGTGTACGAGAGGTGCTTCAAATTCTTAGGTATAGGTTCTCTTACCCTTAATGATATTTAACATAAAATTAGCCGTACTATTCAGGTGCACAGTAATTAACTCTCGTGTACGAGAGGTGCTTCAAGTTCTTAGGTCTAGGTTCTCTGACCCTTAGTGACATTTAACATTAAATTAGCAGTACCCTTCAGGTAAATTTTAGTAAATAAAATAAAATAAATAAAAATTTTTTGTTACATTTATGATAATGTAATAGTTGGACGCAGTTTTGAGATATTAATAATAATCATATTAAAATCTTATATTATTTAAATAAATATAAACATTTATTTATAAATTAACGTCAGTTCATTAAGATGATTTCACTAGTGACTGAAATCATTTATTAAAATAAGCGTCACAGATTTATATCGAACACTTTAGGACATATTTAAAATTAATCGTTCAGGTAAGTAACAGTTCCTTTTGGGTTATAATTTATTTATATGCAGTTTTATTAAGAATTAAAAGAATTAATAAATATAATCAGTGATACCAACGTTAAAATCAAATTCAATTGATTCGCGAGAGCTTTTTGGTCGTAGCTAAGAAGAGATCATGGATTGGATAGCTTCGAGGGGTTTTATATTGTTTATTACATTTTGATCCCTTAGTGACCTTTCCCTACTCCTCTGTAGGTAGTAAGGGAATTGTTCTGATAGCCCCAGGATAATCCATTAAGGTTATTTTTTATAGAATCTTTCAATTTTTAAAAGACATTCTTTCTTACTTATATTTAGTTTACTTTTTATAAAAGTATGTTTCATTTTAATGTAAGATTGAACATAATAAAATATTTATTATTAGAACGATTGTTAGATACAAATCTAACGAATAGTGTCAGTTTCATTTAAGTAATTTATTTTAATAAGAAAATACAGTACTAGCTAGTAACTTATTTGTCTCATAACAAATCATACTATCATTTAGATCAGGGGTCGGCAACATGAGGCCCGCGGGCCGCTTGCGGCCCGCCTTGTAATAATTTGCGGCCCGTCACCTGGCCAAAAAATATTAAAACAATATACGTAAATACATTATACAAATAATACTAATCGGTTTCTAAACCTAAGTAACCAGCGAATGTATTCAACAACATGAATATATTTCCTATTCATTACGTAAAACAAAGGTAGAGGCGGCGAAGTGAAAGCAGCCAAACATTTGAAACGACTGTCTGTGTCTGTATCCCTATATCTCTCTCACTCTGCCTGATGTCGGTAGAGTCACTCTAGTTCGGAGAAGATCGGTTGTCATCGGAACATTTCGGCCGGTCGAGTGGGAGGAGAAACTGATTGCCGTCTACCATCAAGGACGTCGACCGCACCATTTCCGCCATTTTATTTCAGTTTCAGTACATTTCAGACAGTTAATGCGATACGTTAGTGCGATAGTTAGTACGATTTTAAATATTATAGAAAAATTGCTAGTTCAAGTAAGAAACGAAAAGTAAGTGACGAGTGTCGTATTTTCCAAGAACGTTGGACAGAGGCATACTTTTTTATTGAAGTAAATCAAAAACCTATTTGTTTGGTATGCAATGAATCAGTTGCGGTAATGAAGGAGTACAACTTGAAGCGTCATTACGAAACGAAGCATGCTGCGAAATGTAATGTGTTTCAAGGCCAAGTTTGGAGTGATAAAGTCAATGATTTAAAGAATAAACTTAAAAATCAACAGTTTTCATTCAAGAAACCAACAGTCGAGACAGAGGCCTGTGTTAAGGTTAGTTTTCTTGTAGCTGAAAAAATTGCAAAAAAATTAAAGCCCTTTGTAGATGCAGAGTTTATAAAAGAATGTATGGAATCTGCTGCTGAAATTCTCTGCCCAGCACAAAAACAGTTGTTTTCTAAAATTAGCCTATCTGCATCTACTATTTCCAGGCGTATTGATGATATGGCAAATGATATTGACAGTTCTCTGGTGTATGAATGTTCTCAATTTGTATACTACTCAATTGCACTTGACGAAAGTACGGATGTTTCCGATACTGCACAGTTAGCCATTTTTGTTAGGGGAATCAATGATAATTTCAAAATAACTGAAGAGCTATTAAGCTTACATCCAATGAAGGGGACTACAAAGGGCACATATATGTTTCAATGTGTAATGGAAGTTCTCGAAAAATTCAAACTTGGTCTTGGAAACTTGGCAGGGATTGCCACAGATGGTTTTGTCCTTCCATGATTGGGAAAA
>JAQJVL010007537.1:0-23518 GCA_035578905.1 Stictocephala bisonia
TGTTTGCACAAGACCCCTACAACATCAACCCATGGATCCCTACAATCCAACCGGCACAAAAACATTGTTAACCACCCTCACAGTGATATCACTGATATCAACTCCCAAACACATAGTTCTGACGGAACTCTCGTAAGACAAACAAATACTGTGTTGATGGCCCATTTAACCCACCGGTACATAAACATTGTTAACCATCCTCACGGTGTCAGCACTGATAATAAGAATAAGAATATTTATTTTCTCAAATTTACATTGATACTCTCGTTCTATAATACAAATTATTTCATAGATGTACCCAATAACAAAATAAATAAATAATGTTCATGTCCCTTATTGCAAATACACCACACTATTTTCACTACAACAATACCAGTACTGACCACTAATACTATAAAAGAACAATGCCATCATCAAGAAAATGCACATCCATAAAACAAAACAAATACACAATGCAAAAATGAGAAAATTTACGACCTCAAAGGCTATGCCAGATTTGAGGTGCGTGCATATATAATTCTTAAAACATAAATCAGCGATCAGAAAAAGGACAGAACAAAACAGAATTTTACAGATTAATCAGTGCTTAATATTTAACATATATTTTTACAATATGTACATAATTAAACATATGCGCATTCATGAGAAATAATTAGCTTTTGCAGTGACAAAATCCAACGATTTATTAAATACCATGTATACAAGACGCATACAGACATTCGTAAGTACGTACTCATACAAACTATGCATACACTAAAATAAATATATATTTCTTCATTTGCACCTTATGCTTGCAATTTCCAATAAACTATTAACATTTTCTATATGTATCAGCCAAGTTTTTTAGTCTTTTTCAAAACATGTTTTTATTTATAGTATTTTTAATGATCAGGCATTTTATTATAAAAGCCTGGGTGCCACAAAATTAAAAGTTTAGTTGAAAAAGTGAAGTTTGGCTTTGGCACATAGACTTCATAATATTTTCTCAGCCTTTTTTTTAAATAAGAGATTTGATTATTATTGTAGTTATTACTACCTTCTGCTATAAAACAAGTTTAATAACATTATATATGAACAAGTTCTTCAATGGGAGTAGTTTTAATTGCCAAAATAAAGGACGAGATGGACTTCTTGAAGACTTTTTTAAAATTAATCTTATAAAATGTTTTTGCTGTATATATATATTGGATCAACATTTGAAGCTATAAGTGCCACACCAAAAAGATATTCCATATTCTATCCTGCTTTGAACTAATGAAAAATACGAGCATTCTTAAAATTTGTTCATTGCAGAAATCTCTAAGAAAATAAAAATACCTTATTGTATTGTTCAATTTACCTTTAGTACTGAGATGTGTCTTTTAAAACTAACTTCTTCATCTAATATTACCCCTAAATATTTTACATGGCTTGCATTTCCTATTTCATTGCAAAAATCAGTACATTGTTGCCCCTCCAATACAAAGACAACTAACGCACTTATAAAGAATTGGAATATTAAACATATTTTTCTCCTCAAACTAAAATTTATATATTTTGTTTTTTCAAAGCTTAAACTCATGTAGTTTTCAGCAAACCACCACTGAATAGATAAGAGGTCTTTGTTCATTGATTTCTGTAGCATTTGTAAATCTTTATTAACGTAGCATAGAGCCGTAATCATCGGGAAAGAAGTTAATATTCTATCAAATTTACCATTACAAAAATCATTTATTATATATTAAAAATAAAATTGCCCTCTAATACAGAGCCCTGAGGCACTCCTTGACGAATCACCCCAAAATTACTAAAGCATAATCCAAACTTTTACACATTGTTTTCTATTCAAGAGATAGCTCTGAAACCAATTAAATGGCACACCTCAAATTCCAATTTTTGTCTAGTTTGTTGAGCAATATTTCATGATTTACAGTATCAAAGCTTTTCTTATGTCTAGAACAAACCAGTAACAAATTTTCCACAGTTCAAGGCATCGTAAACTTCTGTCATATAATGTTCTAATGCATTCTCTGTACTTAGTTCTGCTAAATAACCAAACTGATTTTTACTAAAAAAATGTTTAAGATTTAGAAAATTAATCAATTTTTTCATTATTTTTTCAAATATTTTAGAAAAAGTAGACAACAGCAAAATCGGGCGAAAGTTACTGCAATAATACTTTACACCACTCTTAAATATATGTATAACCAAAGCATCCTTAAGTCTACATGGAAAAATACCAGTTTCAAAACTTAAGTTAACTAAGTGCAGCAAAATATGGATTATACTGGGATACACCTCTTTCAGAAGCCATGAATGTATTCCATCCCCAGGGGCAGTTCCATTGCCCAGAGATTTAATAACATTTTCAAGTTCGTCCTGTCCCACAGGCTCAATAAACATGGAATTTATTTGACTATTAAATTCAAAAGTGTGTTTATAAATCAAGTTTTCAAAATTTAGAGGTTTAGCTTTATTTAAATGTAGGCTCTCAGTGATATTTAAAAAATAATTATTAAATTGTTCAGCAACCTTTTTTGATCATCAATAATTTCATCATTAATTTTCAAAGAAAAAGAAACATTTTTCAGCTGATTTTGTCCAGTAAGTTCATTAATTACACTCCAGACTTTCTTAGTATTCTTACTACAATTTTTAAATTTGTTCTGATAGTAGGCGTTTTTTAATTTGCGAATTTCATTTTGTAAATTGTTTCTGTATCTTGAGTAGTATAGTTTTAGATTTTCATTCTGTGGATGTGTTTTAACGTTCTTAAAGAGTTTGTTTCTGACTCTAATTTTCATACAAATGTAATTGTTTATCCACGGTTTTATCTTTTTAAAGTTATTTTTTAATCTAATTTCAGTTTTGCTTCCATTAATACAATTCAACAATCTATCATGAAAAAGATCGAAAGCTCGCGATGCATTCCGTTCAGAATAAACTGCAGTCCAGTCAACGTTATCGAGCAGGCTGCGGAGTAGCTCAAAGTTCACGCGATAAGCAGGCTGTGACTCTGAGGCCTCATCCTCCTTATCTCTGACACACACACACATGTTTATTTAACAATGGTCAGTGATGTCGGTTACCTCTACATTCGCCTCCACATTGATCACGTCCTAGTTTGAAACTTTGACATACGCGTGGTCAATAAATGTTTGTTATTGTTCCGTGATCCGTGTTGGTTCATCTATTAAACATTGAAAACCATTCATTGCCATTATCAACTTTTAATTATCTACTACATTTGATGTTTCAAATAAATTAATGTTTATATCCCCAACAAAAATTATATTTCTAGAATCCTTAATTTTGTCATTTCCATCAAAATATGTTTGCAATTCGTCAACAAAAATCTGCTTTGAAAAAGAATATGTTCTATAAATAGAAAAAATACAGAAAGATTGATTATTTAAATTTAAAACAGTTTTCAAAACATCTGCAGAAATCATTTTAACAACAGGCATTTCTATTACTTTTAATTTTTTACTGACATATATTGCAACACCAGCTGATCTACTTTAATTGTTACATTTTGCAGTTAAAAAATAATTATCTATCTCATAAAAACTAACTTCATTATCATTAATCCAAATTTCAGAAAGTATTAAAATGTCAGGAAATTCATTTTTCGATGTTAGTTCAACTAGAAGAGAATCAAAATTCTGTCTTAAACTTCTAATAATCTGATAAACTATTTGAAATTCCTTTAAATATTCAAGAGCACTCATTTCCAGCATATACTTAAAATAACGAAAGAGACATCTAACAAATAAATCATTGTAGCAGTCAAAAATACATAATTTATCACTATAAAAATGGGTAGAATAAATTATTTACTATTAACATATTACATATTATTTCATAGCTGCATAAATAATATTTACACATTTTATGAAAATTAAATTACAATTAATTGCAATTACAATAATGCAATTACATCTTCATACTTTCCTAATAAAAAAGAAAAGGCATGTTTTAAAATAATAATTTCAATAACCAAAATAAACTAAAGGAGATATTACCTTAACTATCAACAAAACACTTACAGTTTACTAAGGTCAGCCTGGTTTGTTACATGAATCACGGGAGCCCCGTCTTCTTTCCGAAGGAAGATCTTGCCATTTCTCACCCACAGGTACTTAAAGTGCTTCGTCTTCTTCACCTCCCTAGCGAGTGAGTAGAGCCGCCTTCTCGGAGCTGACAAGGACTCGTTCACATAGACCGGCTGGTCCATGGGTAGTAGGCCCATGTGTCTGGTGGAGAGGTTGCTCTTCACCCGACGCTTCCGCAGCAGTTCCTCTTTGTCTAGGCGACGGAAAAAACGTACTATGATGCCTGGTGGCTGGTTGTTCGCCCTAGGCTTCTTTCCAAGTCGATGGCAGCCATCTATAATTTTTTCATCAATGTCCATGTCAAGCGCCTTCCTGACCTCCCTGACCAGACTCACTACATCTTCATTAGGTTTCTGAGGAATTCCATTAATTTCGATGGTGTTCATCCTAGAGTACTGCTCTAATTCCTCTATTCGGGTTTCCAAACTCTCAACCCTTTTCAATAGAGTTTTATTCTCTTGCAAGAGTTCCTGAACCAATCCAGCAGTAGAATAAATTTTCGCTGTTTGTTGTCCTATTAAACTCTTGTTTTCTTCGAGCTGGGCATGAAGAGCTTCATAGGAATGATTAGGAATGAAGCTTCTCTGATTTTTTTTGAGAATCTCTAATCTCAGTCACTACCTTCATTATGTCCTCTAACGTAAGTTTTCCATCAACAGCATCCGATTCAAAACGCATGCTTTTGCGTCATTTTTGAGCACATGGATTGCATCTCCATACAAGGCCGTCCGCTGTAATGCATTCCAGGTCTGCCTTACTCATTTTCAGGCATGATCCATGCATTGCAGTATCGCAGTCATTGCAAATCAGCTTGGGCTTGCCTGCGTTGATACTGTTGAAACATACACCACACTTTGACATTTTTAAAGACAAATAAAAAGAAAGATGAATTAAAAACAACAAATATCAAAAACAGTAATCAAAATGGAAAATAAGATGCGAATAAATGCAGGTAAAAATGCACAGACAAGTTTGAACTCACGATATTATTAGACTTCGCACTGTGATAACGCACTGCACGCTAGAGTCGACCGTCTTATCTGAGCGCTGGCTCATAACTGCTGATATCAAAACACAAACACATAGATGTGACGGAACTCTCGTAAGACATACATGTACAGTGGTTATGGGCCATCCAACCCCCCGGTACATAACTATTGTTAACCATCCACACCGTCATAGCACTGATATCAACTCCCAAACACTTAGATGTGACGGAACTCTCGTAAGACATATATGTACGGTGGTGATGGTCCATCCAACCCCCCGGTACATAAACATTGTTAACAATTCACACGGTCATAGCACTGATATCAACTAACAAACACTTAGATGTGACGGAACTCTCGTAAGACATATATGTACGGTGGTGATGGCCCATCCAACCCCCCGGTACATAACTATTGTTAACCATCCACACGGTCATAGCACTGATATCAACTCCCTAACACTTAGATGTGACGGAACTCTCGTAAGACATATATGTACGGTGGTGATGGCCCATCCAAGCCACCGGTACATAAACATTGTTAACAATTCACACGGTCATAGCACTGATATCAACTAACAAACACTTAGATGTGACGGAACTCTCGTAAGACATATATGTACGGTGGTGATGGCCCACCCAACCCACCAGTACATAAACATTGTTAACCATCCACACGGTCATGGCACTGATATCAACTCCCAAACACTTAGATGTGACGGAACTCTCGTAAGACATATATGTACGGTGGTGATGGCCCATCCAACCCACCGGTACATAAACATTGTTAACCATCCACACATCATGTATACAGCCGTCCACACACTTATTACGGCAACTGCTCACCTACTATCTACACAAGTGAAAGCAAAACAGAATTTGCTATGGTGAGGACCGAGGTTTGCTACATCCAACTAAAATCTTGTACTTGAAGGTTTTTGTTAGTTATGTTATTTCATTTACTAATTTTTTCTTTAGAAGTCATCGATGTAGTACATTATGTGTAGGCTTATTATGATCCTTGCATACAGATTTTCATTCAATTCATAGCATTTTTACATTTACCAGCCGAAAAAGCCCACGATTCAATATCCGCAAGCCACAAACGTTAAAGTCAGTAATTAAAAGTAATTAGAGGTATACCGATTTTGGATTACATTACATATGAGCAATGTTACATATGGTAAATACTTAGATACATAGTTACATTACATAGTTTGGAAGAGCGTAAAAACTTAATAGTGGATCCCCTTTTAAGAAAAAACGAGTTGATGGTTGAAAATTGATGCGGTGAGCATAGTAGTAATTAAGTTTTTTTCTCGCGATTCTACAAGAGGTATAACTCATTTATCGTTAAATTTAGTTTCGGAACTTACCTGAATGTTTGATAGATAGTAAAGTTACTACATTTGGGAGTCAGCTTACACCTGTTAGATAGTAGAAGTGCCGCTGATATTCCTCAGCCAAACTACTTCCCTGTGGAACCCCCTCAACAACTGTCGCATCCACCAGATGTGGACCACAGAACAACACTCGCATCTGGGACATTTTGTAGTCCAACTGACTAGGTAAGGTACAATTGTCACCTTTTATCGTTAGGATTGCGTAAAGTAACTGTTCTTGGATTCCCATCGCCAATGCTTTGGGATCTTTATCTACATGAAATTGTTCTAAAGTGTTGTGGGAAACTGGCGTTCATCCAAAAGGGTAGATACTAATAGCATCATAGGGGTGTTTCAAATACACCAAGCTTCTGTAAAAATAAAATTTAAATTATTAATCTGGGAATATACAATTATTTACTTGTTAATACGTTAAATATAGTAACAAAACTTACATTATAATTTTTAAATAACTATCATAGGGTATACTGTAGGAGTCTATGTTATAGGAAATGTAATTGTTTTTTTGAGGAATACCTGAAACTTTATTGATAAAGAAATGAATAAATATCGTATTCAGAAATATATAACATTTTAGATGTTCAATAACAGTGTTTCTATAATTTAGCACTGAGATTCTCAATCCGTGAGTCAAGCGCCTCAAATTGTGTCTCACACTAGCTGTAACTAGTTACTCTTACAAAATTTAACTTGTTTATTTTCAATCTGATTTTAAAAAACACGATAATTCACAGTGCAGTGACAGTATACCGAGCAATGTCGGACACTTGGTGAACTCAGTGATAAGTAATTGTAAATACTAGTGATACATTTAAGAGTCGAAATAGTGTCTAAATAATAATTTAAGTTTGTAAATATTTCATAGTGCGTAATATAGTGACTTAGAAATTGTAAATAAAAGTCACAATTAGTGGCCATAAGTGGAATCACCTTATTTATTTAGGACCCTGTTGGACCGTAACAATTTGGTGTCAGAAGTGAGATAGTTAATTTGGAAGTGGGCGATTAATTTGTGGACTGTGTGACAGTTTATTTTAAAACGGCTACTAGAAGAGTGAAACTAGTGGAACTAAAAGTGAGTGATCTCAAGATGGAGCTAGAAGAACGAGACCGCGATACGACTGGAACCAAGGGTGAACTTCAACAATGTCTAAGGCAAGACACGCTTGACGCAGGAGATTCCGAAAACAAGGTGATATGAGTAAGCTGTTAGGCAACTTTCAAAATAACTTGGAATGTAAATTGCATGGGAAAATTTTTAAAGCTCTAGAAAATCTTCAGAACATAGAATAGATAATAGAAATTAAATTACAATAACATTCAAAAGCTTTAGAAAAACGTTTAAAAAATGAAATGGAACAGAATTCCAAAATATTAGAAAATAAATTAAAAGAGAACATTTCTAAAAAAATATAAAAATTCTAGAAAAATTCTAAACGTCTTAGAAAATAAATATGAAAAACCTTGAAAGTGAATTGTATAAAATTTTAAAAGGGAATGTTGATCAAAATTGAGTGTGGATTAAAGAAAAAGTTGAAACTTCAGTTAATGAAGTCGAAAATATACTCTTAGGCATGTCAGTGAGATATGTGTAAGTAATTAAGTTTGTAAATATTTCATAGTGCGTATTATAGTGATTTAGAAATTGTAAATAAAAGTCACAATTAGTAGCCAGAAGTGGAATCGCCTTATTTAATAAGACCCCTGTTGGACCGTAAAAGTAATATAATTTTAATCCAATTTTACCTGTTGTAAGAATCGACTGAAATCTGACGAGGCACATCAATTACAGCTGTGGTTAATTGTAAGTTATTAAGGGTGAATTTGTATAGAGCACTTCTGTAACCAAAGTAGACTGTGCTATGATTCCAATCAACAGCCAAACTATCGGAGTTGTATGAGTTAGTTCTCATATTGTAGAGATGGCTATATTTCATTAGCAGAGTGTTGTAAAATGATCTGAAAAATGAAGAATATCATTAAATGTATAATATATTAAACATATACCCTTATAGTCACACTTATCAAAGCATAATATTGGAAATGTTATGTTATTTTGTGAGGAATATGATTAATAAATTGGCCACTAGAAATGCTAAATAGAGTAAAAAAAAATTAAACAATTGATTTTCTTAAAAATAACTTTTAAAATAGTAGAAAAAGGATTAAAGAATATAATATAAATTCGTGAAATATTATTTTACAGAACTAGCTCAATATCTGAGAGAACGAAATATTGTTTTTCTTTGATACAGACGTTAGACTATAAACACAAATAAAACTACGTTGTTCAACTTCACTAATGATAAAAAGGATAATAATTAATAATTATATAAAATACAAATAAATTATTGGTATTTGTGATAATTTACTGCAAAGGGAAAAAAAAAACAATGAAAAGTAGATATTTGTGTACTTGAATAATGTTATCAGGCTTATTAGTAAAACAAAATTTAACTTGGCTAAATCAATATTGATAGGTTTTACAACCAAAAAACAACTTGTAATACATCTGGTTGCTTAAAACGATATTGCAAACCCATAGTTACTTTGTATTGTAAAAAATATTGAGAAGTTGCAAGCCTTTACGAATGTTACTTTTTTATTTGACTCACCTTGGTCAGAGAAGTGTAAATGTAGTTTACAGAAATTAGTCCTTGATTCATGCACACCACAGAGAATGAAGAACAGAAATCGCATTAATAGTGCGCTCAATATGTGTCGAGTAGTTAGTTTCCAGTTTGCCCAAGGATAGCAGGCCAGCTCCTTGTCAGTCCCACCCTTTACTTCCCAAATTTCGAAGATATGTGCAGTAATTATTACTACAGATTTATAATGTTGTACATTAGTTATGTACAGTACAAGTATGGTTTAGCTATGGGTAGTCCACTGTCAGCCATTTTATCAGAAGTTTATTTACAGTATCATGAAGACTCCATTTTAGATAAATTAAAAAAGGAACATGATATCATATTTTACACCCCTTGTCGATATATTCTGGTTTTGTTTAACGAGAAATCATGTAATGACTTAGATAATATGTTAAATATACTTAATTGTCACCACCAGAAGCTTAGTTTTACCAGTGAATTTGAATCTATGAATGAAATTAACTTTTTGGATCTAAAAATAATTCGTGATCATAACAAACTTTCATATAGAATTTTCAGGAAACCTACTCAAACCAATTGTACCATAAATAACAGTTCTGGCCATCCCCCGTCTCACAAAACAGCTAGCTTCAGAAGTATGTTATATAGGGCGTATTCAATACCATTAAGTGTTGCAGATAGAAAACAGGAAATAAATTTAATAAAATCAATAGCTATTGCAAATGGATACAAAGCATCAATGATTGATGAAATTGGAAGTAGAATAAAAAAGAAAATAGAAAACAAAATTCGAGACGATAGACGAACAACACTTAAAAAAGAAAAATCCGATAAAGAACAATAAGAAAAAACTCGGCCCTGCGGGCCTCGCCAGGGGGCAAGCCCCCTGGACCCCCGGATCTTTTTGCTTAGAGCCTACGGCTAAAATTCAAGAAACATGGAACATGCTTTAGCTGCGCTTTTTCTGTTTGCTGGCTCCTTTTTAATAATTTCTGCAAATGTATTTCTCCGAAAACAACGAATTTTAGATTTCATGTAAGGAATTACAAAAAATATAAACATATCTTAAAAATATAAATATATCTTTACTTTTTAAATTTTATTGTTTCGCGGCTCAGGTTCTTACTCACGCGATGACTCATTACCACCTTGAAAGGAAGTTAATTATTATCTTATATAATCCTATAGACACAAAATGGATTCTCTAATTAGGACTTAATTTTGTATATTTTTAACAAGAGTTGTCATGGAAACTAAAGATGTACTTTGATGAACGCTTGCAAATAAAATCATTATTGAAGTCAACACTGATATGTCATTGTGTTTTCATGGTTACGCGTCACCTTCCCGCGTCACCCTCCCGCGTAACGTTTTCAGGCAGTTAGGTCAAGACTAAAGCATGTTCCATGCTAAAAGAAGTATGTATCCATCCATTACAATGGGCCGTTTACACAAAGAGTATGTAATAGATTTAAGAAATTCAATTTATCAGTAGCTTTTAAGACTTGTAATACTATGTCCAACATTTTACACCCGAATATTGAAAGTGAAGATAAATTTAATAATTAAGGAATGTATAGGATGAACTGTAATGATTGTAATATGTTTTACATAGGTCAGACTGTAAATTTTAGCAAAAGATATAAAAACCATGTCTCTGCTTTTAAAAATAATAAACCTGAAAGATCTAATGTAGCTAAACACCTTCTGAATTGTACCCACAGTTTGAATAAAATAGATGAAAATGTAGATATTCTAAAATTTTGTAAGAAGGGTCGTAACATGAATGCTTGGGAAGAGTTATTTATTTTTAAAGAAAAATGTAAGGATCGTGATAAATTAATGAATGAACAGGTTAATTTTGATTCCGAAATAGTTTTTAATAATGTATTTTCAGCGAATAAAAGAAGAGAAGTAACAGACAATAGGAATTATCCAATAATATCACAGCAGCCGCCATTTTCACGATTCCAGCCAATGGGGTCACGTGATTATAGGCCTATAAATTGAGTTGTTGAACACCGTTTTCCATTCTTTTGTGAATCCCTCTGGTCTGAGGAAGGTGAGCGTGGTTCACCGAAATCGATCACCATAATATTTGTGCATTTTGTGCTTATATTGTAATAAATTTGTGTTGTGTGACGTTTACTTGTACTGAATAAATAAACGACCTCTGTTTTTTTACTCTCTGTGAGCATACCCGTCCAACGTAAGTAAACCTCATAAGTAAGCACGTTGGGTGGGTGGGAGGTTGGGAGTTTTCTTCAAGGCGTACGATAGATAGGTTTAGGTGCAAAATTTAATTTGATATATTTAGAATTTATATGTTTCTTATGAGACTGATAATGAGTTAAATGGCTTGAAATTTATATTCAAATAATTCAGATAGATTGCTAAGGTAAGTGACCTTTATCAATATAACTATAATCAATGCAGGCTTCAAAATAAATAATAGTTTTACAATTTAATATTTAATAAGTAAATATGAGATTTTATTAAGGTAATAAAAAATAATTTTATGACTTTTAAGACGTTTGAATACAAAGTGAAAATGAAAAACATAAAATTCGGCGGTCGTGACACTGATATAGATTCTTACTGAGGTAGTTTATGCTGCCAGGCCACTTGCTAAGAGCAATTAGGATGTCTTGTTTGGTTTGTTACCCTTTTTTAAATATGTCTCGCCTCTTTAGATTTAGGTCACCAAAAATATTAGTTGTATTAAAACCAGCCTTGAGTAAATTACAGTTTGAAGAAGTAAATTTTTATTTAAAACCAAACTTATGAAGGACATGAATTATCCGGTGGAATTTTTTTTCTGTAATTGAAAGTAAAATTTTGTCAAATAGTTCTAGTTTACCTTATTATTTTTCTCCAGTTTTCTGTTTATTATACTGTTTTCTCAATCGCCTTTCTATTTCCCTCTTAAAAAGATCAGAAAAATGAACTTGCATTATGGTTGTAGATTACATTAGTGCCATACGTCAACTTAAAATGAGTTGTTTTTTAAGTCAACCTTTTAATCTCCAACCTGTTTTTCCATATTTAACTACAATAAATATTTATCCAACCCCCTTTTTATTACACCCGATCAGTAACACTCGTTTTGCTATACTATTTACTGAAAAAAAATTGTTTATATGTATTTATTTAGTTGCAAAGAAAATGGTTTGATTAAAATAAAATGAAATATGGGAAGAGGTGAAATAGCCTATTACAATCAAAGCTTTAGCCAGCATTAATTATGATAAATTAGCTATGTATAGTATAATGACGTGCATAAATGAAAACAACACAAGTTTACCTTAGTATTGCAACATTTATAATTGAGACAATCATGTCTTCGGTGTATATGTAGTCCACATATTTGGACTCGGAATAGTTTGTGTGAGCCACTCGAAGTGTTGTTGTGTTCTCTAGGAACATTTCCACGCCTCTATCCGTTGCCAGGAGCAGAGAAAATGGAGTTGAATCTGTTAAAAGTATTTTAAATATGAGAGTAAATTAACAAAGGACAATTCACAAGTGGCAAGTAGACAACGCTTCTTAATTGTTACAAAGCTTATTGGTAAATTATAATTTGTAAAAATAAACGTCAATTTTACTAATATTCTTTATTAATGATACCTTTCTTTCCCAAAGTCTGATCATTTTGTCTTTTAAAATGAAAAGCATAATTAATTTAAAAAAAAATAAATATATAGGAATAGTGACATTTACTTTCAAAAATTACAAATTACAAGATGTTAATTTGAAAAAAAATTTAGATAATACCTTATGCTAGTCGCTTAAGTGACCTTTCGGTCTTGTAAGTGTCCCCACTTAATTATTTTTTAGTTATATATTACAACATGCGATCAACATGGTACATTTTTGGACAGTAGATTTATGGTTTATGGTTTTTATGTCAAATTAAATGTGTGTCCAAAGTTTATTTAGTAATAGAAACGCCTGTTAAATATAAATACACATTTAATTTATTTACATTATTAATATTAAGTAGAGGAATCTAAAAATCTTTCAAATGGTGACAGGAATTTCTAAGTAATCAGTATTACTCGTATTACACATTGATACAGCCGTTCCTCATTAACAATTAGGCACACAAATGTATTAACTGGAATATCTCATTCCATAAATAAAGTTAGGGCTTTCCTCTGTTATTTAAAAGTACAGGGGGGAAAGAAAGGGTCGTCAGCTATCACATTTACCTGACAACAGGTAAAGGAGTGTCTGTTAGTATGACACAATGAACGGTTGATACTGTAGTGGTGTTGACACGCCGATGGCAATCGTTTGGTGGACGGTGCAGAAATTATGTGTAAGAGTTTGAAGGTTGTTTAGTGAGAAACTAAAAGACCTATGACGAACCCAACACCACAATTGTTTTTCTCGTTCAAATGTACGTTATGACATATGCATTTTAAAATTTTACTATAAGCGTTAGGCAGTTTTATTCTAGCTTAAACCTTGAAAGCACCGAAACCTATTACTGTGCATCAAATTTAAACTTTTATTAATAAAAAAACCTGTTATTGTATATTGAATTTATATTTTGTTACATGATTGACTAGAATATTTTCCATACATTTAATAAATATCAGAGTTTTAACTTTTAAGAAAAACAGTTCTTGTCATATGCCTGAAAAATGTTTTCTTAGCTTCTAGAGGTCGTAAAATTAATTACTTGGTCACATTGTATGCTTAGTTATGCTTATTTACGCACTGTTATCAAATGCATTACTTTTACATAAGTAAGTAAATGCTGTGATTTTATAGTGCTTTAAATCAATATAAATTAATCAATATACAGTGATTTAAAAATATTGTAAATCTATACATAAACAATTTTAATTAAACATTTTATTTGTATACATGTAACGTATTGTAAATATAAATTTCACAAGGAATAAAAACGTGACCAAGTAATTAAGGCCATTTCAGGAAATTTATAAAAACGTTTTTTCTTTAAATGTTAAAATTTAGGATTTAAATAAAGCATTCCTGGCAACTAAATATTTAAAATATAAATTCAATACAAGGACGGGTTTTCAAGTAGTAAAAGTATAAATTAATGCACAGAGAAACTAGTTAAAATCCCGGTACTTTTTTTGCTACTACTTGGAGAAAAATTACTAAAACCTATAACAAAATTGAAAATTCGTATTTCATAACCTACATTTAAACGAGGAAAATAATGGTGTGATCTAATTGGTCATAGGCTTCTTCGTTTCATAGTAAACATCCTTCAAACTCGAGTACATATAACTTCTGCGCGGACAATAACTGTCTAATTTATAGTCAGAAGTAATACTTATTTGAACATGATTTAAAATCACATTTCTTAAGACTCAAAACAATAATTTTACCGTGATTAAACGAAGTACTTAACAAAGATAAATATATTTTTTCGTTGTATATTTATTTTTGTATATTTATATTTGCCATAAATATAATATTTTCCGTAATATATTTATTAAAGTACAACTTTATGGACACCCACCTCTCAATAAGTAGACGAACATGGAGCCATCGCCACCACAAGACAGTGTACCGTTCTCCTGGCACGGGTGACACCCTGAAGAAAGTTTGGTAGACACTTCTGTCAAATCATTGCCACAGTAGACAAAGTTGTTGACAGGCACACTGAAAAATGGGTAGGTTACAACAAATCTATAATATTTATTACCATTCAGATGGCAAGAAGATTTTATTACTTTAAAAAATCGAATGACCACAACCAATTTGATTTGAAAATGCACCTGTTACTAGATCTTAGGGGTTTAATTTAAGGTTATTTTGTCATTGTTATTTTGCTTGCTATACTAAATGCTTTTTGATCTCATTTACATTTGGAAACAATTACTGTATATTAGATTGTATCTTTGAAAAATTTTCCTAAGTTTTTAACAACCTCCATTCAAACTAAAGAAACTTGTAATGATGAAAGTAAAATAAGTTGAAACCACTATTCTTTATTTAACAAATGTCCAGCTTGACCTCAGAGTGCTCTTACAGAAAATGCTGGAACTAAGAGGGATTTGCGACCAATGGCGTGACGATGTAAGCCAGCTGCAACCGTCACGTCTTGAAATGTTGCCACGTTTCAGTTCTTTGAAAGCACCAGTTTTATAACCTACGTGATTCATATTGTGAATATGATTTGTGAGAAAAATTATCATGATCTTGAACTTTACACTATTGTTTCCCATTATTTTTAGATTTTTCCTATCGAATTATTTTTTATTGTCTACTGTATTATTCCTTGTACCAATTAAGAATGTCTCTTCAAGATAAATTCTACCTCAACACGTTATTTTTGTCTTAGTGCTCTTGGAATGCCGTGCGTCAGAGCTACACTCAAATTCTCATGTCAAGGTGGTACATTTATTAAATAAAGTATAGAACTTTTACACTTAGTAAAAGTTGGAAAAGTAATCGGTGTGTAGAATGATACCGTTTCAAATGCACCCGTTCCTTCAATTTTATAAAAGTAAAATGTTAGTTCAGTTAACAATGGAATCCACTTAATGAGTTCATTTTATAAAACATTGAAAATGTCGAATGTTTCATTAATTTAGAAAACTATTCACGACTTCTTTTACAAAAATTTGTACAACAAATTAATTTACTTTGGAAATAATTTTTGTGCAATTGAAAACAACATATTATTAAACAATATTTGAGATTTTCTACTATATTGTTTAGAAACATGTGCTATTTTATCTATAATATTGGTAAGCCTTTTCCTTTATAATTTATAAATCAGTTATATATAACTGCAAAATATGTATGAAATCGTTGAGTACTTGTAGACTACAGATACATGGAGTATCAATGATAATGTGCATCTATCGTGGGCTTAGAATATTGTCTAAGGGTGTTGATAACAAATTATTTTTAATTTTGTTTTAATAAAATAAGTCTTCTTATAAGTAATAAATGTGTTGAGGGAAAAACAAAACAACTCTTTACTAAGATATGGCTACCTAAAGTGCCTGATTTGGTATTTCTAGGTACATAACTCACTAAGAAACAGTTCGATATATTTTACTATATTTTGAGAATTTAGTAGTAAGTTATAACAAACCTATTGTGACCAATTATTATTCTATAAATGATATCTAAACAAAATTTGAGTTGACATTTGTACAGTTATCTTTGGCTGAAAGAGTAGTCCAATAATTATACCAAGTTTTCAAAAAGTCTGGAACCCCCTTAATATTTTACTATATAATATTAATAAACACAGAACAATGAAACTCTAGGATTACGTCCTCACTGTGGTTACTGTCTTTTTGGCCATCTTAACTGTCCTTTTTTGCTTTGAAGGGACGTCCTGTGGAAAAAGTCTAAACAAATCTTAAATGTAAAGATAGGTCGAGTTGTACCATACTTTAAAGGTCATTGTTAGGGGAATACATTTCAGCAACCCTGACTGAAAAAGGACTATTTGTTTGGAAATAACAGCCTCTCAAAGTTACAATGAGGCCAAACTTTCAGAGGTTGTTATTTCCAAACGAATATTTCTTTCTTAGTCGGGGTTGCGGAAATGTGTTCCTCTATCAATTACCTATAAAATGAGGTATAACTCGACCTATGCTTACATTTAAGATTTTTCAGATTTCCTCCACAAGACGTCCCCCCTAAAGTGAAAAAAGTTAGTTAAAACGACCAAGAAGTCAGTAAAGACGTAATCTTAGAGTTTCATTGTTCTGCGTTGATCAATAAAATAATTCAGGTGGTTCCAGACTTTTTGAATACCCGGTATCCATTGTTAAAGGTTACTATAAATGACCGAGTTATGTACTTTTGTACGATTTGCGTGGATGAGCAAGCGTGCACAGCAAGGGCGAGAGTAGGAGGGGAACACATACGCCCTTTACTTCTCCTAGCTCCTAGGCATCCTTGGAACGCCAGACTACGCGCCCTTAACTCTTCACAAATTCCAAATTAATATTTTGAATACCACAGTTAAATCAACTATATAATTTCATTTTTAAGTTTTTAAATTTTTTTATTATGTACTATTTTAAAGGCATCAAAGCCTCTCACTTAATTTTTCAGAATAATTATAATCAACTGCCAACATATTGCTGTTTAAGAATATTCATTTTACAGCCTATTAAAGATTTCTGAGTGCTTATTTGTTTCTGTAAAGTGTTAACGATTTCCTCACCTTTTATCAACCTGCAGACCTATGTATTTGGTCAGTCTATTATCACAGGCTGCAAAACTCTCTTCAAGAGGAACTGATTGATTTATTCTATAGTAGAAGGCATATTGGTCAACAAAACTGGTAGAAAAACATCCTTTGGACTTGACTTGCTCTCTTTTTCCTGAAAAATAATATCAATCTTACATTCCTCCTTCATTTATGGTGGTGTTATATTTAATATTAGAAAACTGTTAAAGATAAATCAAAGGCAATTTCGAATAACAGTTAGTTAAAAACTTTAACTTATTATTTTAAAACAATATTCAATTTAAAGAAGCATTTAAAGAAATATTTGTTTGAGTAACAAGAGTTAATAATGGTAAGGGGTCCATTCACAATAGTAATATTGAATAGTTTTTATAATGGTAAGGGGTCCATTCACAATAGTAATATTGAATAGTTTTTATAATGGTAAGGGGTCCATTCACAGTAGTAATACTGAATAGTTTTTATAATGGTAAGGGGGTCCATTCACAGTAGTAACATTGAATAGTTTTTATAATGATAAGGGGCCCATTCACAATAGTAACATTGAATAGTTTTTATAATGGTAAGGGGTCCATTCACAGTAGTAATATTGAATAGTTTTTATAATGGTAAGGGGTCCATTCACAGTAGTAACATTGAATAGTTTTTATAATGGTAAGGGGTCCATTCACAGTAGTAACATTGAATAGTTTTTATAATGGTAAGGGGTCCATTCACAGTAGTAACATTGAATAGTTTTTATAATGGTAAGGGGTCCATTCACAGTAGTAACATTGAATAGTTTTTATAATGGTAAGGGGTCCATTCACAGTAGTAACATTGAATAGTTTTTATAATGGTAAGGGGTCCATTCACAGTAGTAACATTGAATAGTTTTTATAATGGTAAGGGGTCCATTCACAGTAGTAACATTGAATAGTTTTATAATGGTAAGGGGTCCATTCACAGTAGTAACATTGAATAGTTTTTATAATGGTAAGGGGTCCATTCACAGTAGTAACATTGAATAGTTTTTATAATGGTAAGAGGTCCATTCACAGTAGTAACATTGAATAGTTTTTATAATGGTAAGGGGTCCATTCACAGTAGTAACATTGAATAGTTTTTATAATGGTAAGGGGTCCATTCACAGTAGTAACATTGAATAGTTTTTATAATGGTAAGGGGTCCATTCACAGTAGTAACATTGAATAGTTTTTATAATGGTAAGGGGTCCATTCACAGTAGTAATATTGAATAGTTTTTATAATGGTAAGGGGTCCATTCACAGTAGTAATATTGAATAGTTTTTATAATGGTAAGGGGTCCATTCACAGTAGTAACATTGAATAGTTTTTTATAATGGTGAGGGGTCCATTCACAGTAGTAACATTGAATAGTTTTATAATGGTAAGGGGTCCATTCACAGTAGTAACATTGAATAGTTTTTATAATGGTAAGGGGTCCATTCACAGTAGTAACATTGAATAGTTTTTATAATGGTAAGGGGTCCATTCACAGTAGTAACATTGAATAGTTTTTATAATGGTAAGGGGTCCATTCACAGTAGTAACATTGAATAGTTTTTATAATGGTAAGGGGTCCATTCACAATAGTAACATTGAATAGTTTTTATAATGGTAAGGGGTCCATTCACAATAGTAACATTGAATAGTTTTTATAATGTTAGGGGTCCATTCACAGTAGTAATATTGAATAGTTTTTATAATGGTAAGGGGTCCATTCACAGTAGTAACATTGAATAGTTTTTATAATGGTAAAGTGCGTTTTTATAATTCACAGTAGTAACATTGAACAGTTTTTATAATGGTCAGGGGTCCATTCACAGTAGTAACATTGAACAATTTTTATAATGGTCAGAAGTCCATTCACAGTAGTAACATTGAATAGTTTTTATAATGGTAAGGGGTTCATTCACAGTAGTAACATTGAATAGTTTTTTATAATGGTGTAAGGGGTCCATTCTACAGTAATAATATTGAGATAGTTTTTATAATGGTGAAGGGGTCCATTCACAGTAGTAGAACATTGAAATAGTTTTTTATAATGGTAAGAGGGTCCATTCAGGAGTAGTTAAGCATTGAATACTTTTTAGTAATAGTAAGTGGTCCATTTACAGTAGTAACGTTGAAATAGTTGTTATAATTGGTAAGGGGTCCATTCACAGTAGTAACATTGAATAGTTTTATAATGTAAGGGGTCCATTCACAGTAGTAACATTGAAAGGTTTTTATAATGGTGAGGGGTCCATTCACAGTAGTAACATTACACAGTTTTATAATGTAAGGGGTCCATTCACAGTAGTAACATTGAATAGTTTTTATAATGGTAAGGGGTCCATTCACAGGAGTAACATTGAATAGTTTTTATAATGGTAAGGGGTACATTCACAGGAGTGACATTGAATAGTTTTTATAATGGTAAGAGGTCCATTCACAATAGTAACATTGAATAGTTTTTATAATGGTAAGGGGTCCATTCACAGTAGTAACATTGAATAGTTTTTATGTAGCAGATTATATAAAAAACCACAGAGTTGACATATGCTATATAAATAAACATGGATATTCTATTGCATGTAGCCACTGCAATAATTATCCCACAAACATGACCTTGTAGATTAAACTGTTATATGCGACTATAACAATGACCCTTAGCGTATGAGCTTGCAGATCCTACTTTTACATGCCATCATGGTAATGACCCTGTATATAAAAACTCACAAATTTTACTGTTACATGCCACTAGGGTGATGGCTCCTGATATAGGACCTCGCACATTCTACTGTTACATGACCCTGTATATAAAAACGCACACATTTTACTGTTACATGTCACTATAGTTATGGCTCCTGATATAGAACCTCGCACTTTCTACTGTTACATTCCACCATGGTAATGATCCTGTATATAAAAACTCACAGATTTTACTTTTACATGCCACTATGATGATCGCTCCTGATATAGGACCTCACACATTCTACAGCTACATACCACTACGTGTTGACTCTTGATACATGGCCCAGCAGATTGTACTGTTACATGCCACTGCAGTAATTATCCCGCAAACATAACCTTGTATATTAAACTGTTATATGCCACTATGGTAATGACCGTTAGTATTACCTTGCAGATCCAACTGTTACATGCCACCATGGTAATGACCCTGTATATAAAAACTCACAAATTTTACTGTTACATGCCACTATGGTGGTGGCTCCTGATATAGGACCTCGCACATTCTACTGTTACATGACCCTGTATATAAAAACTCACAAATTTTACTGTTACATGCTACTATGGTGATAGATCCTGATATAGGACCTCGCAGATTCTACTATTACATGACCCTGTACATGAAAACTCACAAATTTTACTGTTACGTGCCACTATGATGGTGGTTCCTGATATAGGACCTCGCACATTCTAATCTTACATGGTACTATGGTAATGACTCTGTAAATAAAAACACACACATTTTACTGTTACATGCCACTATGATGGTGGTTCCTGGTATAGGACTTCGCACATTCTATTGTTACATACCACTTCGTGTTGACTCTTGATACATGGCCCAGCAGATTGTACTGTTACATGCCACTATGGTGGTGGCACCTGATATAGGACCTTGCACATTTTACTATTACAAGCCACTATGGTGGTGGCACCTGATATAGGACCTCGCACATTTACTGTTACATGCCACTATGGTGGTGGCACCTGATATAGGACCTCGCAAATTCTACTGCTACATACCACTACGTGTTGACTCTTGATACATGGCCCAGCAGATTGTACTGTTACATGCCACTATGGTGGTGGCACCTGATATAGGGCCTTGCACATTTTACTGTTACATGTCACTATGGTGGTGGCACCTGATATAGGACCTCGCAAATTCTACTGCTACATACCACTACATGTTGACTCTTGATACATGGCCCAGCAAATTGTACTGTTACATGTCACTATGGTAGTGGCACCTGATATAGGACCTCGCAAATTCTACTGCTACATACCACTACGTGTTGACTCTTGATAAATGGCCCAGCAGATAGTACTGTTACATGCCATCATGGTTGTGGCTCCTGATATAGGATCTCGCAAATTCTACTGCTACATACCACTACGTGTTGACTCTTGATACATGGCCCAGCAGATTGTACTGTTACATGCCACTATGGTGGGTGGGCAACTGATATAGAGGACTCTTGCACTTGTTGTTATCCTGTTACATCCCACTTATGTGGTGCACCTTGATATAGGGACGCTCGCACATCTCTACTGTTTGACATGCCATCATGGTTGTGGGTCGTCCTGATATAGGACCTTGGCAGCCATTTTTACTATTACATGTCCACTAGATTGTGGTTGCCACTGATATAGGACCCTCGCACATTCTACTGTTACAAAGCCTATCATTGGTTGTGGCGCTCGCTGGATATGAGGACCTCGCACATCTATGCAGCTACATACCACTACGTGTTGACTCTTGTTACATGGCCAGCAGATTATGTACTGCCTACTTGCCACTATGATGGTCGCACCTGAGTTGTATAGGACCTCGCACATTGTACTGTTACATGGCCAGTCATGGTTGTGGCTCCTGATATATGACCTCACACGATTCGTGCAGGCGTACATACCACTACGTGTTGACTCTTGATACAGTGGCCCAGCAGATTGTACTGTTACTTGCCACTATGGTGGTGGCACCTGGACCTTGCACATTTTACTGTTACATGTCACTATGGTGGTGGCACCTGATATAGGACCTCGCATATTCTACTGTTACATGCCATCTTGGTTGTGGCTCCTGATATAGGACCTCAAACATTCTACAGCTACATACCACTAAGTGTTGACTCTTGATACATGGCCCAGCAGATTGTACTGTTACATGCCACTATGGTGGTGGCACCTGATATAGGACCTTGCACATTTTACTGTTACTTGTCACTATGGTGGTGGCACCTGATATAGGACCTCGCAAATTCTACTGCTACATACCACTACGTGTTGACTCTTGATACCTTTCCCAGCAGATTGTACTGTTACATGTCACTATGGTGGTGGCACCTGATATAGGACCTCGCAAATTCTACTGCTACATACCACTACGTGTTGACTCTTGATAAATGGCCCAGCAGATTGTACTGTTACATGCCATCATGGTTGTGGCTCCTGATATACGACCTCGCAAATTCTACTGCTACATACCACTATTGTGGTGCCACCTGATATAGTACCTCGCATATTCTACTGTTACATGCCATCATGGTTGTGGATCCTGATATAGGACCTCGCACATTCTACAGCTACATACCACTACGTGTTGACTCTTGATACATGGCCCAGCAGATTGTACTGTTACTTGCCACTATGGTGGTGGCACCTGATATAGGACCTTGCACATTTTACTGTTACATGCCACTATGGTGGTGGCACCTGATATAGGACCTCGCACATTCTACTGTTACATGCCATCATGGTTGTGGCTCCTGATATAGGACCTTGCACATTTTACTATTACATGCCACTATTGTGGTGCCACCTGATATAGGACCTCGCACATTCTACTGTTACATGCCATCATGGTTGTGGCTCCTGATATAGGACCTCACACATTTTACAGCTACAAACCACTACGTGTTGACTCTTGATAAATGGCCCAGCAGATTGTACTGCTACTTGCCACTATGGTGGTGGCACCTAATATAGGACCTTGCACATTTTACTGTTACATGTCACTATGGTGGTGGCACCTGATATAGGACCTCGCACATTCTACTGTTACATGCCATCATGGTTGTGGCTCCTGATATAGGACCTCGCACATTCTACAGCTACATACCACTACGTGTTGACTCTTGACACATGGCCTAGCAGATTGTACTGTTACTTGCCATTACGTGCCTCCCTATCACAATATTGCTCTCAAAGGTCCCTAATTTTTAAACAATGAACAAGACTTCTATGTACACACCTTTCCATAACTAAATACAAGTTTTTCGACAACCCCTTCCCCGCCCCATGTACATTATTGATGCCTCTATTTAGGTATCTCTACAGCCACACGCATATTAGTTATTTTGACAAGATGTTTAAATAGAAATATAATTTTCTTTAACATAGATAATACGAATAACACAACAGCATAACGTTACTGCTCTCGATAAGGTTTTGTTACACACTCAACAAAAAAAATTTTTAAAA
>JAQJVL010007538.1:0-23526 GCA_035578905.1 Stictocephala bisonia
AGATTTCAAGATTTAAGGTTACGATACTGATACAAAATAACGTTCCTCGCTGCAGCAAGTGTCGTAAACGTGGAGTTTGTATGTCAGGTGGTTGGTAACCCAATGTTTCTTATGAAATTTCAGATCTAGGGTTATGATAATGATACAAAATGACGTGCCTCGCTGCACCAAGGGTCGTAAACGTGGAGTTTGTATGTCATGGGGTTGGTAACACAATGGTTGTTGTGAAATGTCGGTCTGTTGTCTCAACTACAAGAGGGACTTTGAGTGAACAATATATCTTATAACAGATGTATTACGGGATGTATAACGTCTGCAAGCTATGAAAATAACATTTTAACTAGGCATTACTACATATGCAACAGATCTACCAACCCAATTGATTTGCTATTCTAGAGTGATTAAAATAATTAAATCGTTCAGACAAATTTTTTCCGTCATTATATCTAATATATTTATACTTATTTCCAGAGGTAAATTGTTATAAATAAGTGTTTTACTAGGTATTGTTACATAAATAATTGGTATGTATGTAAACAAGTCTAGATTTTATTATTCTTACTTTTATTTCTTAAACTTATAAACATGATACTTGATGAATTATTTTTTACATTGGGCATTTAAAAATCCAACAAAATTTTTAACCACAAGTATATGATTTATACATTTGAACAAAAATGTATTAAATATTTTACATTTGAAACTCCTGACATAAAATATTTAAGGTTTACCGTCGAAGTTTTGTCTCTTTCAAAAATAAATGATTAGTAAATGTATAGGCATATCAGGTTTATTTTAATTCAAAGAAATGTTTTCAAATATTACGGAATGCATTGCTAAAAACAAAAAACATTGAATAATTGTATATTTAATCAAGTTCATGCACCAATTATTAATGTAGGATTAGTTATAATGATTTTTTTAGATTTTTCAAGTTCCCTTTGCCTCTTATATGTATTTTTCATTATTTATTTATTCTTTAAGACGTATTTGTTCATTATATTTGTTATGATTGGTAGCCATTACACGATCCTCCATTTGTTACAAGTATTTCTTTTAATGGGTTTATTCCCACACGGTATTCATAAACTCAAACTAAATGGCGTGTAGAGAATTTTTAATTCTCCCACCACAGTTCCCCTCCAGCGGCATTGAGCTGGAAGGTACAGTTCCGTACAAAACATTACCAATCAATTATAGTAAAATATTTTAACTATGGTTAGAACAAACTTAATTATGTTGGTGAAACTGGCATAATTAAGTTTATATTCTATCATTTAAACCATTAGGAATATCTGAATTATAACTCAATTGATTAAACAGTACAATAGAAGATTCAATGTAAACGCTGTGGCAAGTGGGAGCATTGTTGTTATGACAGATCCGTACTTCTAGCAGTGACTGTACTAAGAACATATGACAGTGCGTGGTGGGGAACAAATCTATTGGGCATGCGCTGTTCGAAGGCCATCAACCATGAGTCGGATTATAACTACTCAACCTACTCAATTACAAAATTATGTATTTGTATGTGTAAATATGGTTGTACTTAATCTTTTGCAACATTAAGCCATCTAACTTAGGCAATATTATTCTAAAAAGTACGCATCAAGCATAAGAAAGGGATAGCAAAGAAATAATGGTGATGCTTAAGTTACAAATACGTTTTTCTTCTCACATCCTAGACGACCTACAAATATGATACGTCTTTCGTAATGCAGTCACGTCCCTAGTTATTTTATGGTACAAGTGTTGGAAATTTGGCACGAACGGAGGAAATTGATTGAAATCTGTATTGTTCCCAGTTAGCTATAATTTATTTCAGTGTCATAAATTTGAACTGTTTAACTTACACTTTTCAATAAAATATTTACGGTAAAAATATAATACTAGGTACAACATTGGTTAGTTATACAAAAGTTGTAAATTCAGTATAGACCTGATAAAATAAGAACACAATTAAAACTAAAATTCAATACACAAAAAGTATTAATAATCGAAATAACTATAAACAAGGTATTTATTTATCAATAATCATCCCTGTTTTATAGTACTATATTTGAAATCTTCCCTGTAAAAATGTTTTTAAATCATCAAAATTGTTAAATTTCCTTCCATTTACATCTTGGAAACACTAAGTTTTATCAAAGAAAACCTTTCACTTTTTTTGACTAAACAAAATTCACGTTTTCAATTTCGAAACAGTAGTGATTTGAAAATTCCGGCTCACTCTTCCTCTTTTTTCAAAAAAACACCTATTATACAACGGGACCATTTTGTACAATAAGCTGCCTAATGACCTTAAGCTGGAAACAAACTATAATAAATTTAGAAAAAGACAAACTTATGCTACAGGAAGGAAGCTACAACAGCGTCTGAGAGTTTCTGGCTGGTGAAGAATCCTAGTTTTATTTCTTTAATTTAGGCAGTTATACATTTTATTTGTTTTAGCAAGCATGGTATTTAAGTTTTAGATATAAGTTTTAAAATACTTAAATTCCTCTAGTTTTACCTAGACTTAGCCAATGCTATGTACGTATTTGTTAATAATCTTGGCTGAATAAATGACTTAATATTTTTTTGGTTTAGTACTCGTATTAGATCAACTAACCATGATAAGTTCTTCTCTTTTATTGTTTTAGCCACTCAATTCTATGCACAGAAATTCCCCAATGGCTGACTATTTAAATTCTCAGGTCTTTACAAAAGCCCTTATGCCCAAATATATACACTAAAGAAACGGGCCTT
Source organism: Stictocephala bisonia (assembly GCA_035578905.1). Classification (NCBI taxonomy): domain Eukaryota; kingdom Metazoa; phylum Arthropoda; class Insecta; order Hemiptera; family Membracidae; genus Stictocephala; species Stictocephala bisonia. The sequence continues at coordinate 2,749 of JAQJVL010007538.1, forward strand.
ATACTAGCAAAGTGTAAAGTTTAATGTAAAGTGTAAAGTATCAATACCATTGTACGTGTATGGGTGGGCGGGTGGGTCAATACCACCTTACGTGTATGGTTGGGTGGGTGGGTCAATACCACTGTACGTATATGGGTGGGTGGGTACAGTACAGTACGTGCAGTGGTACTATTTAAGTTCATGCTCCAAGTGTGCTGCTTCGAACATTAAGAAATGTGCAATAATTATCATCGATACAATCAAGGTTGTGAAGTCTGGTCAATGTATCACATACGGTGCGCTGAAGTACGGGCAAGCAATTAGACATACTCAGCTACAGTTATATCTTGGGACTATTATACTATTAGCTTCAACCAAACTTTATGGCCATAAAGCAAAAAAAAAATACCATTCTCCAAAACCAAAGCTAAAAGAAGTAATCCTTAGGAATTTAAAAATATTAATTTTAGTTATTAAGAAAACTTGTGTCACTAGATAGATAGGGGAAATTCTTGGTTAGGTTAAATATTTATTAACATTCTCTCTCTATACTTTACGATAGTCCTTAGATGGTTCAAAGTCAAATTATTGGTAAACCTCTTGTCATCCCTTCCTAACCAACTAATTTCCCAATCCAGGTTTACCATATTTGCCAAATTTGCCTTTGTTTAAACTCATTCATTGTATGTAACTAGCTGTACCCCCGCTTCGCCGGTCATAATTTTTTAGGAGGCATGTCATAAAAAGTAAACTGCAAAACAAATAATTATTTATTTTTTATTTTCACGTTTTACCACATGTTTTAATTACCGAGGAAAAAAGGTTAACACCAAATACAGATCACCTGATCAAGTAAAAGTAGTGTGTGCTACACTCTCAAGGTGAAATGTAGAACTACAATAAATCAAAACATATACAGTACTGTTGTTGTGAGAACTTCGATCTGCTTACGGCATGTGAAACTACATTAAACCACACAGTCATATGTTTTTTGTAAACAATTCAGATTCTCCATTTGAATAACATGGGATCTTTAGGAGCCCGCGGGGCGGGACTCTGTAGACGGATCTGCATCAAACTTCACAGAAACCATCTCGGGAGTATACAGGACAACATCCTAAAGTTTCATGGCGATCGGTTGGATGGTTTGGCAGCGCATAAACTTCAAACATATATATATATATATACAAACATCCTCTTTTATAAATATAGATAAATAAATTGTTTTTCATATCACTGGAAACCCTTGATACATAAATATAGTAATTGAAGAAACTATGATTTCCTAATTATTCTAATTTAGTCTTACAACACGACATATGTGTGGTTTATCTTATTAAATCTTGTCATAAAACAATACGACCCCCTGGGTTGATTATGTTATTCAGAGTTACCCACCTAATATGCTTTCTGCCCTGGTTTGTACTCTCGAAGGAGTTCTGTTTCTGCCAACTAATAAACTTGAGATAAGACTCCAACCTAGTTAACATGGCCAATATAGACACACAGGTAACAACTTCAATCTGGTCGGTGTTCCTGTAACTCCCCTCTCAAGGGAATTACGGATTATCCATAGTGTAACAACTTAAGTAGGTCACTTTTAATAAACTAGCCATAAAGTGCCCATGGTGTTTATGGCTAGTTTTATAGAGTTATTAATAGTTAATTACTAAAACACCAATCGTAGAGATATGGGCGGATATGAGCCTCGAATGAGTGTGAGTGTAGATGAACGAGTGTAGTCATTGTTACTAATCAAGGTCGACTGTTTCTTAGAAAGAGCCATCTATTAATATCGAAGGGACCTTAGTGTGTATTTTAAGGCGAATTCGAACGATTATGAGTGGATGGCCTGTGTATTCTGAGTACTATCTAAGTTCAGATTATGAGAGTGGATGGCCTGTGTATTCTGAGTACTATCTAAGTTCAGATTATGAGAGTGGATGGCCTGTGTATTCTGAGTACTATCTAAGTTCAGATTATGAGAGTGGATGGCCTGTGTATTCTGAGAGTGGATGGCCTGTGTATTATGAGAGTGGATGGCCTGTGTATTATGAGAGTGGATGGCCTGTGTATTCTGAGTACTATCTAAGTTCAGATTATGAGAGTGGATGGCCTGTGTATTCTGAGTTCTCTCTAAGTTCAGATTATGAGAGTGGATGGCCTGTGTATTAAGAGAGTGGATGGCCTGTGTATTATGAGAGTGGATGGCCTGTGTATTATGAGAGTGGATGGCCTGTGTATTTTGAGTACTATCTAAGTTCAGATTATGCTCAAAAAAGACCATTTAATTATTTCCAAATAATCAAGACAACTAAGGGACTACAGCTTTTCATGGAATCCGAACCTAACACAGTATTGGATTTAAAAATGTTAAGTAAAAATATAGCCATATATTGAGAAAATTTCTATGTATTGACCATTTATGATAAATATAGCTATTAAAATGTGTGGCATGTTAAAAGTGTTTTGTGTTCTGTTATTTGGATAATTTAATGTGATAACAAATATATTGACGATCGGTGTCTTAAGAATAAATAAAATAAATAACAATATTATAACACATCAACCAGAAAATTACAAGATAGATTAAAATAAAGTGAAAAAAAAATAAGTCGAACTTGTGTGTTGATGAGTGGGAGGGCTTTCAACTTCACTATGTGTGGAAGTGGGCATAATACGTACAACCATTCATTGTATACGATGTATAAATCTTACAATGAGGCGACTGTAACTTTCAGTGGGAGCGCCGTAACATTTTGTGGGTAGGCAATATGAGTGCTGTATCCGAATTGCGTTTATTAGTTGCGGGCGTTCTCCAACTGCAACTATTCGCACAAATATATTATTGTTATTAATTTTATTATTGTTATTATTAATTGCCGACTTTCAGCGCAGTGCCATTGTACACTTTAGCTACTCAGTTACCAGTCATTAATTACCTCTAATTTTTTACCATGATTTTGAAACATTTTCCGTATGATGGAGGGTTTCAAAAACAATGTCCCTGTGTTTTTATGGCTAATCTTGGATTCAAGCAAACAACAATTATTGTTTCTTGACAGCACGCTGCTTTAAATTTTAAACAAATTGATATTTTAGAAAGATGAAACCCATCATCTTTCCAACTATTATTGCATAAAAGATCAATTTTTGGTAATTTTTTTAGCATACATTTTTAATCAGAATAATTTTAATTTTGAAAAATATAAGAAAGGTGTTTCCAGTTAATACAAAAATGTACAACAAAGAAGGCCTTCATAGTTCACACAACTTTCCGTTCATTTATTTCTTTCACGACAAAGGACTCCTTCTGTTAGCAGACTTTACCGTCTTTGCAAAGAACTTTGCTTGAGTTTCCGTCTCTAAAGTGCCAACAAAGAAAAGACTGTTGCACTTTTCAACGTTACTTCTCTCTCTGTTCTCTCTACTTAATTGTTGTTAAATGATTAAGTTTCTAGTAACTATAATTACTTAAGTAGCCGTGCTATTACTCTAACTGAAATAGTTGAGTAATTAAATCACTTTGCGTTTTTTAATAAAGAGTGAGCCTTTTAAATGTATGCATGATACATATTGATAAGTGGAAGATAAATATTTTAAGGTGTGCATAAAAACGTATAATTTGTTAGTATAATTTTACTATTTGTTGTGATCCGCTATTTTACCAAGCTTATTAAATTAATTTATATTTTGTAAGAATATGTTGAAATATGTTCATTTATTCATGGTAATTGTTATTTGATAGGGGTAGATACCAAACTAATTGGTAGATTTCTAATAACCTATTAAAAAGCAAACAAATTTCTTTAGTCAGTAACAAATCATGTTAATGAGCTGATTTTAAAAACTAACAAGAATTGTGTAACTTTTATTTCAATTAGGTGTTTTATGTTTAATGTTAAATAAACTTACTTTGTATTCCTGTCAATATAATAGTATTTAAAAATTATCTAATATTACTATGTTCACACAATCCAATATTCAAAGAATGTCTGCAGTTTACTGAGTTAATATTTTACAATAAATTATAATAATAAGGATACAGTTGTAATAAATATCTTACAAATGTCACAATCTTTTTCAAGCATTAGATGTGAGTTTTTATAAATAAGGCGGACAGATATATGAAGAGAACGTTTTAAGGATAGGTTCAGACTATATTTAGTTTTTCCTCCTTCTACAAACCACTGTCTGAAGTATATTGACAGGAAAGAGGTTGTGTGAAGTGGAAATGTGTTTGAGTCAGGCTCGACACATTTTCTGTCCAAACAATCCATTATTGTTGAGATTATTCTGACATATCGGAAAGAAAACTTTCTTGTATTTGTTTGGTGACTTACGTAGGTTTTTCTTTAAAAGTTCTCTAGAACTGTTGAAGAGTTCAAAAGTTTCAATTGTTGAAGGGTGTAGCTGTTTGCTATATTATATTTTGTTCATGCACTTAGTCGAGCGGCCGTGTGAAAAGACATCCTCTACTTGGCCAGCCCAAAGAACGAATCCATCCACTTGGCATACCGCAAATAGACTTAGAAAAATGTAGGGAAGTACTTAAAGTTTTATAAACTAAATTAGATCGTGAGTATGAGTAGAAGGGTGGTTTGGTGAACTATCGGGTGGTTTGTAATTAAATGTGATGCTGCTTATCATATAAATGTTATAAGCTGGTCAGGTTTATCAACTAGAGATGGACCATGGAAATTTGTTAGGAAAAAGGTGTATAGTGAACTTTCTTGAGGTATAGAAGATCAATTTAAAATTTGTTTATGTTGTTGAAAAATGAGGCAGTATCAATAAATAATTGTATTAATTAGATGAGGGAGACAAAGGTAGTTGGACATTTGCAATCATTACGTGAAAATTACCAATCACGACGTTTCGATTTGGTAAAACCCAAACCTTTTTCAAGTGCTAAAAACTAAATTACATCTACACAAATATGTTATAAAACTACGTTCTTAAACTAATAAACTTATCTACTTTAATAATTATCTATATTTTAACCTAGATCCTAGAATGGGGTACAACAAAATGAACTTCTGCTAAATATAAAAATGTTAACAAGGTAAATTAATATAACCAATGAGGCGCTGTCAATATCACGATATCAACAAAAAAATGTTAAAACACAATTAAATTAATATTCAAATCAGACTGAAATAAGATTACATTAACTAATCATAAATAAAATAAATATATAGTACCTGAAAAACACTATTAATTTAAAATAATATTCAACATGCACAACAAATTATATATATGACTCGGAAGTACTGAGACTACTATTACAATTACATTTTACTATTACAATTATATTTTAACCTGAAAAGACAACAATTATTAGGAATAAAACAATACAATAATCAAATATTACAAAATGATGAAGTCTTACGACCCGCAGCGACGATGGCGCCTAGAGTCTTTGTCTCCCTCATCTGATATTCCATCATTAACAAATTTCAAAAACAATGTATTAATTAATTAGCTATGAGAATTACTTTTGAATAGTTAAAACTCTTCTAAGGAGAGTATGGCATAACGAAAAATCTTGTCTATTCTATTACCGCAAGTATGGTGGTGCTAGACTACATGGTGGTGCATAGACTACATGTGTATAGTGGAAGGGGACAGAGATAAGGCACATGTTGCCTGGCTCGGCATATCACTCATGTAATTAGCTATACATACTACACTCTGAGTAGTTTTAAAGACACTACACTAATAACAATAAATAAGTTTTAATTTTTATGTTATAAATTATTTAGTAATTACAACATGAACAAATTCTCTTTCCTTCTATAATAGTGATCATAATCAACCACTATTTGCACAGATTTAACCATTAAAATGCAGACATAATTTAAGAGTATTAATCAATAATATTAAAATATAAATACATTTAATTTAAACCATATTATTAATTAATTTATACAATACTTCGAACATTATTGTACCAACAGAGTGTATTGGTAGTGGAAAGAAGAGAAAATAATATCTCAATTATATATTATTATTACAGAAAGGCAAATATCTATAGGTGGCAAATGTTTTAAACAGTGAATAATTTAATCGAATGAGATATTTTACTCATCCTCAAAATTGTTTGACAGTTAAAAATGTTCTTTCCAGTTATATAGAATTGAGTTGACAAGGGCATTGACAGATCTGACATATTAAATTTCTAATTTGATTATATACCTCACTCTCTACACGTTATCCTCCTTGTTTATTGAAATCTACAAAACATTAGTGATTAATTATACAACACAAATATTATACATTTAAAGAAATTGATTAATTAAGTGATGAAAATATTCTTTCAAGATCCCTGAATGAACAAAATAACAGTTCATTGTATTTTTATAGTAATTTAGAGATAGTTAAAATTCTTCACTAATCATGTCATTTTTGAACAGAACAAAAACTAAACATTTAATTTTAGGAAACTACTAAATTAAAAACTGTAAAATAAAAAACGACTCACAAACTCTCGATATATAGAAACACCTTAAGGAACAACTACGAAACATTTCTGGAAATTGATGAGTACAAACATTAATTTAAGCTTGAAACTGAAAGGAAAAGAGGAGGAAGCATGCCAAAGAAAAGAATAGAAATTTTAATTTTTCATACAAAACAGAATTGGAAAAATGTTTAACAAAGCAATACTAAAAATAACAAAACTGAAAGAGACATGAAATAATTATTGAAAATTGTCCAGTTGGGTTGGGGTTTCTAACCATTCCAAATAATTCAATGCAGTAAAATAAATTCAGAGATCCTTCAGTTTTTTTTCACTAATTTTTAAAACACAATAAACATTTTATAGTAATATTATTTATTTTAGTTTTATGATATACAAGAATTGAATTTTAGAATCTTATATTAATAGTTTGGAGATAATTTAAACACGCGTAGTAAACTTAGATATTTGACAACCAGTCATTGTAAAGTTGGTTTTCTATATTAATACTTCAATGAAACATTTTAGAAGCATATGTAAGAACTGTTAATTATTTATTATAAACTATAATAATTGTAACCATAGTTTAATAAACTATAACAGTCTCACTTTGATAATTTATTTTAACCTGTAATTTTTTTTCTTTATGTATTACTAAGATTACATGGACATTACTGACAAAAATATTCAGTTTGCATTGGACCTGTGGGAATAGAGATATTGTCTTACTAAGGAAACAAAAGAATACATCAAGGTAACTTCCCTTAAATTGTGAAATGACAAACATTATTAATGCAAAAGACAAAAGACGGTGGTTGGAGTTTTCCTGTTCCCTTTACGGCAGGTCGAAGAGTCTTAGGTATTCTTGTGTCATTCTCAAAGTTACTGTCGTACATTGTACATTGTTCTTTAGGGACTCACAACTTAAGTATTATTTACTATTTACTCAAGAAAATATTTTTAAATATTATATAGCAAAACCCCTCCACAAAATATAATCACCTTATACATTAAATAATAAACAGAAAGTCCAATAGCCAGGGCAACTAAGGAACCTACAGCTTTACTTGGAATCCGAACCATATAGAATTAGTCTGATTTTATTGTCATCTTTTGTTTGAAAAAAATATTTTATTACTCAATTGAAACTTTCAATTACAATAAGAAAAAGCATAAACGTATTTATAAATTAAATGCCTTCCACCTAGAGGTTATAATTTAATTACTTGTAGGATAAAGCTAATAAACTAGCATATTTAGTATTACATTAATAATTAATTTACTCCTCTCATAGGAATGGTTGAGCATCTAAAACTTTTAATTTGGTTAAAATTTCATTCAAACACAATTACATTAGCCACTTTAGTTCATTACTGTAATTTTGTAATTTACTGTCCTACTATAAAATCAGATTTCATAATAATAAGTTTATGAATCAAACCTTAATTTAATCGGAAACTAAACATTACAGTTTATAAATATTTGCAATGTAACTCATTACATCAGTATGACTGGTTGTTTGTTGATGACAAACTTCTCTCTTCTCATTGAGCCGGACAAGTACCGGTAAGTACTCTCTGTTGTGACCTAAACATATCTGTCACAGATATATGGCACTGTTGGTCCCACCAACTTACTTTATATTGAATTTACTGTAGCGTTGATTTTTCAGATTTAATAACGATATCCATCTTCTTTTGCCCTTTTTGCCTTGAAAAGATTAAAAAATATTGCAGTCTGCGAGTCTCACATCAGGTATGGTCTCCTTGCATGGGGAGGTACATCAATGTTGGATATGGAGAGATTCTAGTTTTACAAAAGCTGGCAATAAGAATACTAGCTAATCTGCAGGAAAGAGAATCATGCAGAGAAGCTTTTAATGAACTACGAATCATGACTGTGGTTGGTTTATACATACTAGACACCATCATGTATGTGGACAACAAAATTGCTTTAAGAAATAACGACCTCCATAGTTATAACACAAGATATGCAGTAGACTTCATAACATCCCGACATTGATTAGCTCTATATGAGAAGAAACCCCTGTACATTGTTTGCAAGCTGCACAACCGCCTTCCAGAACATTTGTGGACCATGAGGGACACGACCTTAAAAAACAACTTAACTGTGTGGCTGGTGGACCATCATTGAAGAATATTTTTTATAAATTTTAATTATATTATTTGTATTTCTCAATTGACGTCATTGTATTTCTCAAGGAAATTGTACAAATAAAGATAGTCATTCAATATACAATATACTTACCAGGCAAGTATGTTGGTTTGGTAGTAAGGCTTCAATGATAAACCGACACAATGTCAGTACAATGTTTGCCATCGGAGGACAAAGTCTAAGGTATCCGTATTGAGTGGTAGTTAGGGTCCAGATATAGTGTAAGGAAGAGAACCAAGTATCAGGCTTGTCAATTACCTGACAATCAAACCAATACTACAAGCCTAAGTTCTAATATCAATACTACATGATTCAAATTCTACGTAAAGCTGTGGGCCCCATAGTTTTCTTGGCTATTGGTCTCAGAGGCGTATTTGAAGATTTGCCGCCCCTGGGCTAGACACAATTTGCCGCCCCCCCCCCCACCCAGTGGCGTATTTCACGTTTTGCCGCCTAGGGGATATAGTGGCTATCTGCCCCCCCCCCCGCCCTTTGTTTGTATCATAGCTAATGTTCTACTAAAAACTTAGTAGGTATGAACATAAGCTGAACACTATAAGTTAAAACAAATTTATTTTAATCGTGTTATTAATTGAAATGTTAGTGGTGGTACATACGTCTTCCTCTACCCCTCTTCCCCGGACCCGCCTATCAAGAAAAGTACACAACTTCTGCCACTCTCGCTCTATACTTACATTCGTAACACAGTTAGATGACAGCCGTAACTTGATAATATTTTGTAAAGAACAGTACTTTGTACTTGACATTGACGCCCTTAATTTTCAAATATTCTCAAAATACCATTACATGCCTGGTAACTTCCAACTCCTTTGCCGCCCCCTAAATTCTGCCGCCCTGGGCTACAGCCCCTATAGCCCCCCCCTAAATACGCCACTCGTTGGGCTATTAATAAATGGTCCTTTCTGAGGTAAGTTGAACTCAGTTAGTAATGAACAAAGATCATCCACACTCTTCCTACACTCACACTCAAGTCACCATTCTTAATAATAATAATAGTATATTTTATACTTATTTGCCTTAAAATACGCACAATCTATATCGCCATCTCAAATCTGAACAATAATATAATTTACACAGTGAGGCTATTTAAAAATAATATAGAACTAAATTTTCATCAACCTCTATCTAAAGTTGTTTTCTAACTTAATTTTTCCTTTCAATAAAAACAAGAAATAGTGCAATACAAACGCATCAAATACTAAGTGTTAGATAGTATTTAATCTGGTTTTCAAAGCAATTTTCTAAGTAATCTCTACTGAATATAATAATTACTTTCATGAGGCTAAAAGGTGTATTGATCAAGTCACTATCAAGTAAAGTCCAATATATTTACATATTATTCAAAACCACTATACATTTTTAAACAACATAACCTATATAAAATATGACGGTAGTGTACAAAGGAAATTTTACAAAAGCTGAATTTCACAAAACCGATGAACAGAGCTATCAAATTCAATTTGATTAATTTTCTGCATCAATCCATAACTGATTGAATCAAACTACTAATATGACTTTGTAACGGTTTAATTAAATCAGCTGTTATGCATCATGAAATACGTGGCGTTTGTAGTGTTAAGTAATCCCCATTTAGCTGCCATATTAACTTGTTAATTAATTACGTGAGATAATGAATCTGTATTATATTACATGTTATTGCATTCATGTGTACAGAATAATTTTATTTAATTATGATACATTGGCATTTTATGCTTTATTGGAGTCGATTTATGAATATTAAATATAACTCAATTGCTGTAAAACTTCTTAAAACTATGTTCTACATGTACGTATGTATGTATAAAAGAGATGGTTTGAAACAAAATACAGAATGTCTTGAAAGCCCCCCTATATTCATTATTTTTTATTTCCTTCTAAGAATTTGTATATGACTGAGGAGTTTATTTATGTATAAATAAATAATGTTTACTCCCCCTCCAAAAACGGGGCATTTGGAAGGTATTAAAAAAATAAGAAAAGCACTAACTAGAGGTGTCTAATTCTTATATTCTTACATATGAGACGCCGACACAACGTTGTTGGTATTTTAAGGCGAATATGAATAATTATATGAGTGTAGGATGAGTGTAGTCTGGTTACTAACTGAGTTCAACTGTTCCTCAGAAAGTGCAATTTATTAATAGCCCACCAGCCAGGGCAACTAAGGGACCTACAGATTTACGTGGAATCCAAACCACGCAGTGCTGGTCTGATTTTCAGCTAATTGACAAGCCTGATACTCAGTTATCTCCCCCACACAACTTCCGTACAATGATTACCACCCAACACGGACACCCCAGACTTCTCTAGTAGTGTCCATGCCGATAGCAACCACTGAGCGGACGCCATGTAGGTATTAAGAGGACCGAGCATCCAACCTATCACCTACAATCTCCCAAACACTTTGTCCTCAAGTAGCTGGGTTACAGCACTGTGCCACCAGTGCTGACTAACCCTATCATTTTTACTATAATTTTTGACATTACTCTATTAAATTTTGCGGCTGACAAAGATGTAATTGTTTCCTAAAATGTCCTAGCTACAATTACATGTATATTTCAATTTATTTTAAGACAGATAAAACAGTCACTCGCTAGTTGTTTTGAGAACTTATGACATCATATATTATGTAAAAAGTTATTACAAGAATCAAGAGACATAAGAACATCAATAACCAGGAATAACATAGCATTTAATCTTGTAAGTCCAACTCCCACTGTTCATTTGTCATTGGGCTATTAATTGATGACTGTTTTTAACGAATAGTTAGCCTAAAAACCCAACAGAAATCAAAATTATTAGCAATAAAAAAAGAGGTAAGAAAAAAGATTACTTATTATAATATAAATTATATAATTAAATTCTAAATTTAATGCAATTATCTGCCAAACCAACTAAAATAATCAAAATTAACAATTAAAAATTGCACCTAATGGTCCTTTCGTACTAAAAAGATATAATAATTATAAGATAGAAACCAACCTGGCTCACGCCGGTTTGAACTCAAATCATGTAAGATATAAAGGTCGAACAGACTTATTTTTAGAAAACCTACCCCCTAAAATTATCTTAATTCAACATCGAGGTCGCAAACTCTTATATAAATAATAACTTCCCATAAGAATTACGCTGTTATCCCTAAGGTAACTTAAACTAATAATCATCAACAATAGATCAAAATAATCACAAATAATATGATAAAAAAATAAAGTTTAATTTAGTTCCCAACAAAACACTGAAATATTTAAATTAATAAATAAAACTAAATAAAAAATAAACTTAAAGATGTTAAGTTCTATAGGGTCTTCTCGTAGTCATTGTTACATTGTAGTCATTGCATGACTATAGGGGCGAATGTAGTCATTATTACAAGCAGTTTGTAATAATGACTACATTCGCTCATCTACACTCATCACACTCATTTGAAATCTATATTTGCCTGTATCTTGACGATCAGCATCTTAGGAATAAATAAATACTCTTAAAAGCAGATGATGCAAAACTCAAAATAACAGAATCATTTGTTGGGCCTTAAACAATGACCAGAATAATCTAAATATTACTAATTCAAAAAGAAAAGAAGACCTTCTGAATTTTACAAAAATAAATTATGTTATATCAAATAAAATAAAAAATATGAATACTAACTTGGACAAAAATTATAATTTCAAATTAGTCAATCACAACTAGTGATTAATGTTTCAAATTCCGACAATTTTTTTGTGGTTTTAAGTTTTTAGAATTAATTGTAGATAATTAACTGTCAGGGACCCAACATGACATTTTAAATTAGCATATTTTCAGCTAAAACATAATAAAAGTGAGAAAATAATTTACTAATTTTCTGTTCCAGGAAAACCTCTAAACTAGTGATTTATCGATGTGAGCAACTACTTTGATGTAAAATGAAATATAATATTAACATTGCTTATCTAATTATAGACCGATCTCAGTAAAATAATACAACTGTCAAATATCTAAAATGTTATATTATTGATAATGCCTAGTGTTATTAACATAATATCAAAGGATTATTGTACTGTATACACCACTACAATAAATAAATATGATTGTAATAGTAGGCTACAGTAGTACATAGAACAATAGTTTTTATGTTTTGACAATTTTGTATAAATTGTTGATATGACATCTATTTTAGGAATAGTATCTACTCACCTAAGTCATTTACACTGATAATTTTTTATAAATTGTTGAAATGACATATATTTTAGGAATAGTATCTACTCACCTAAGTCATTTACACTGATAATTTTGTATAAATTGTTGAAATGACATCTATTTTAGGAATAGTCTCTTCTCACCTAAGTCATTTACACTGATAATATTCTTTCACAGTCCCGTTTAAATTACATAATACTGGTCCCGGGGATGAGCTGCTGATAGTGTTTCTCTTAAGGGATATAGTGGATTATTCTTAACATTTCCCAGTAAGCTTGAGTGATGGACAGTTGATTTCTCCTGGTTTCTTCTAATGGAGGAGCTTGATTTATGGATAAGCCCCAACATAGCTGTGTTTTCAGCCTTATACTTTTAATTGTTTTTACTTTTTTAGACAAGTTACAACAATCTTGCTTCGTTACACTTTTAGTAGAAGCATTAGCCACAAATTCTCAACTTGATTAAATCAATGTCTTCCATGGTTTTGACTAATCTTTGGACTTAGACAGTTCTAATTATTACATTCTTCCCAAAATTAACGCTTAGAAAATTAAGACCAGGCATCGAAAAATAGAGTGAATAGATGTGCCAGTGCCAAAAAGAATGTGGCATTAAGTTCTCTGCGGCATTCAGCACAGTCCTTAGTTGCTTCATTTCTTCTCCTACCACTCTTCTCTTCAATCATCCTAACAACATAAATTGCGTAATATGAGATGACCACAATAAATATATCCAAATAATTTAATTCTACATTCACATCTCAACTAAAGATCTCATCAATCACTCTTACAGGTGTCTGAATTACCTGTAATGCAGGCCATACAAGGTACACATATGTTGTAGTTTTGTTAGGCTTATGTTGTTTTGCCATTGCTTATTTTCATTTTGGGCCAATACTCTGTTCCCCTAAAACATATTTATTATTAAAACAGGTAATAATGACGTGTCTAGTCACAGTAAAAATATAAGGTTAGGTTAAAGGGCACTAGGCTAGAAACTAGTATATTAGGAGAGATAGGGTATCAACAAACTTACCTAAGGAGACAAGTCCACTAACACACCTTGCCACTAGAGAAAAAAATACTGTAAAGAGAACAAATATATCACTAGACACAAATTCTCAGGGCCACTGGCACTTTTCTTAGGTGAGTAAAGAAAGAATACCTAAGATTCCCTAGGTGGATTGTGCAATATTCCACTTAATTCCAGGTAGTTATCAACAGAGCATATGCAACTTCCTCAACTGCCAGTATGATTCTTTCCTGCAAATCGTTCATGTCAAGGGTTTTTTAGCTTACATAACGTATTTTATGTGGCCCCAAAATAAAAACTGAAATGGAGTCGCCCCAGCTTTTTGGTGGAAAAAAGATTGGGCCAACCAGCTTCCCAGAATGTGTATCAAAAGCCATGCATACAAAGTGGCCAAAATGAGATTGGTAACCATTAGGAAGCAACATATATTGAGTTTTTACTCTCAATAACTTCCACTTAGTTAAAGATATTCTCTCGTAGCAAAGCCTTAGCTACTTCACCAAAAGCATCACATACTACAATGCCAAACAAATTGTAGCTGAGGTGAAATTTCAGTATGACTCTTTCTTATCCTCAAACGCTGCTGAGGTTATACTTTTCTTTCCAACCCCATTCTAAATTAAAGATGGTCACAAAAAAAGTATCTGGTTGCAAAAGTTTTGACCAGGTCTGAACCTAGCTTGTGCAACGGGGATGATGTTTTTGAGAATAGGTGATATTTTCAACCTTAACAGAATATGTTGCGGTAGCTTTGGGCTTGTTCTAGTTCTTTGCCTCGCTACAGAACAGCTATTGTTTTAGATCTTTTAAAAGCTTTGAGCATATCCAAACTCTCAGAGGCTTTATAAATGATATTTTAAATAAACCATTAAATGAGGAGATAAAAGCTTTTGCAGACCGAACTCTTATCAAATTTGGGAATTGGTTTGGGAGCAAATGAATAGATTTAAAATTATTTGTAATTAATAACAAAATAATTATTAATGCGGCAAAAACAAAATTTATAGTGTTTGATGTACAGGGTTTTTTATTTATTAAATTTCATTTATTTAACTATCTGTAAAGAAATTAAAATGTTAACTACGAGATCATCAAACAAGTGAGACTTCTAAAATACTTAGGTGTGTGGATTGACGAAAAATTTCGTGTAAGTCACAAATTAGAACAATAAATGGAAATATGTTCAGGCTTTGAATATACACTCTTTGAAAGGATTGCTGAATAAAGAAGAAATATTTTGATTGTTTCTCACCATTTATTTAAATTATTTTTTTCGCTTCTTTTTAAGATTTCTAATTTTTTCACATTTCTTTAAGGTTTCTAATTTTTTCACTAACAATTCACCAGAAGGTAGTACAATCGACTTTCGATGAGTTAATTAATTACTTCTCAATTTTACACTCAAAATTAGTTAAAGTACCTATCCTTGAGACAGGAGAAATACAACAAAATATTTTTTAACCACTACATTAGAACGTGTGGTTGAATGTAGCTGATTTATATCAAGCATAAGACAAAACCACTCAAAGTACAAGTTTAATTTTTTATAACTACATTTATTGCACGTAACTGAAGGGATTAATATGTTTTCATTTTTTAATGCAAAAATATTTATAATTTTAAAGGTAAAAAAAATTTAACCTTGAAAATTAATATTTTTAAATTTTTTATACCTTTAACCCTCGTACCGCGTTTCGACAAATAATTGTCGACTTGTGTTGATTCTGTACCGCGTTTCGACAAAAAATTGTCGACTTGACATCACTCGATATTATCACTTGTTATAGTATACCTATTAGCGCTATGGACAAGATTCATATACCACTGGAAACGGGAAGAGTTACCGATTGTAGTGGTATGCCTGACTTGGTTCTAAGACGACGGGAACAATTGAAAATAATATGATGAATATTCGTTGTCCAATGTGAAAGCGATTTTCAAACTGACGCTAGCCTTGGAAGTTTTGTTTACTTGTCTTTCAATTGTATTTGTAAGTCTTATTATACGTAATTATGGTGTTATTATGATATAATTGTGTTTACATTACTTTTGGTATATACATACAACACACACAAAATTATATTGAAGCCTTTTTATAAAAGAAAAAAAATTGTGAACATGAAGAATGTCACATTTGTGTGCGTACGCCGGATAAATTTCATCATCATCTGTGGACAACTAAGCTCACAGCCAGAGGATACCAAGGAAACCATTTTACAAATATATTTTATTTATAGAACAAGTAATTCTATAAGTTTTAGTACTAGTTAGAAGTCTGTACTGATTATATAGAATTCTTAGCAAATTTTTGAAAATTATGTTACCACAGTAACAAATGTTTGTATATATTGTACTACACAGGGTTTTGTAAGTATAATTACTTTTATAGTACAAATAACATATAAAACCTTTATATATCCTGAAACTAGATGAAATTTGTAATATTTAGGCTATCTTGGAATTTTGAATTTAGCTATAATATATTATTTTCAAGGTGACCCCCCCCCCCATTTTACGTTTACAAAAGTCATTGTCCGAGATATCATGAGTCATAAAAAAATTTTTTTAACCCCAAAGATGTAATATTTTATTATTATTAGATAGCCTGTTTTATTAGGAGTGCAATAATACCACATACAAGTAGGGTTATATAATCTTACTATTTTTTATGATTTTTTGAAAAATGTCTGCAAATGCGCTAAAAATGATGTGGCGGTACAGGAAAAAGTATGACCCGGTTCGAGGGTTAAAATTATAGATATTTTTACATTTTTTTAAATGAAAAACATTTTAATCCCTTCAGTTATATGTAAAAAACATAGTTATAAAAAATTATACTTAATTTGAATGGTTTTGCCTTATGCTTGATTTAAAATCAGCTAAATTCCACAACTTCATAAGGCCACAAGTTCTAATGTAGTGGTTTAGAAAAATTTGTAGGGATGGACGGGTCTCGAAATTTCGGGAATTCCCCGGGAAATTATAATTCTCGTCCTGCGAGAAGGAAATTTTGTTACGATCGGGAATTCCATTCGGGAGTTTTTCAATTGTTATTCTAAGATGTAACCAACTAAATATTTCGATCTCAACAACACGGTTATAATCGACATTCATGGTCAAGTTCAGATTTTTTCAATCAATATAAATTAAAATGAAAGGATAATAAAATTATGATAGACTTGTGTCTCGATTACCGTGGAATGTAATTTATTGCTTATAATGTGGCAGTGAAGTTACGTAGTGACTGACGACTGACAGTCGGAGTCGACAGTTGGGGTCGAACGTATATGTGACTTTCTCACGACCCGTTCATTTGACAAGGCTCATCTAAAGTGAACGAGATATCCGGATCACGAATCACGATGCTAAAAAAAAACTACTAAAGTCGAACAAGTTACCGAGATCTATGATCCAACTAAACAAATCTAGTATAGGACAGAACTGTTGACCGAAACCCAAATGATAATGAACAAAAACTGAGTGGGCCTGTATTCCAATGTTTGTTCGTGTCAGTAACGTAAAATCATTCAATCAAACTGCTCCTGAGAACAGATCACTTTACTGTCCAACAAAACCACAAATCTTCCTTCCCATGGCAAGAGTCCATTTCTCTCATGTTGTACGTACAATGAACCGTTCTGCTCGTTTCCGAATTGAAATTATCGTATATTTCCCGTGAGGTGATTGTGATCCGTTTTGGTGTTTAATCTGAGTAGGGAATCATCCAATGATTTGACAGAAGAAAATATCGTATCATATCATACAAAATATCGTGATGGCGTTCAAGTATCGTGCGACGTAACAATATTTATTTATTTTCAATTGAATAAAAAATAAGTAGATATATCCGTAGCGAATGTCAATTAATAATTTGTTTGTGAACACTTTAGATCGCCAAATGTGCGTGTAACATTTGCAGGGATACGATATTTTCTTCTGTCAAACTGTCGATCGGTTTCCTGACTAGGTTAGAAAGTAACACAGATGGAGTGTAAAATGTCGTACAATACGATAATTTTGATTCGTAAACTCAGTGAACGGTTCCCTGATCATAATTGTTACTACTACGTCGATGTTAAATGCAAAACAATTCAATCCAAATCTCTTCTGATTATAAAACGGTCGGATTTAGCCAATACGGAACATAATTTTTATTGAACCGAAACTTTATCATACTTCTTGTGTTCATTTCATACATTTATAATTTAGCTGCACAAATCTTCGTTGTATCACCAGTTGCCAGTTGGCATTTAGCTGATATTTCAGATTGCATCTCGTCTGCTAGGCATACATTTGCCGATTACGTATACCGTTGTCACTCCATTACGTCAGAAATTCCTCGTGATGAAAAGATTATCTTTTTATGTATCAAAGTAGTTTCGAGTTGCACACATTCATTACCAATCATAATGTATTAAAAATAATTGATCGTAAATGACTTTTAAATTTATATTTAAGTGCACAATTATTAAATTATTACTATCGATCCATTAAACTACCGTTATTTTGGCATCTAGATTTACAAATTTGATTATATTTCACAGCTTATTTCCGGTTTATTATAACCACGTTATTACTGAATAAAATAACTACAGATCCACTTTTTATGGCGTTTACAAAATCAATTTTTGTTGTAAAGAGACAATTTTGAAAGCAATCGACTTGCGTTCGGCGATGACGCCTGAATCGTAGAATCACTTGATCCAGCTTTTGCCCAAAAGCTTCGCTACCTTGATCGGAACTCAGATAAACCAGATCGACCGTCTGTGTGATTAGTTGACAATCACAGAGAAGAAATAGAGGTTGCTTTCTTATGACTACAGCGGCAGTTATTAATAGAATTAAAACAAATGCACATTTCTACAATAGTCAATACACGTGCAGTAATAATTACTAAGTTTATGCATGAGGATTTGGGGGGGGGGGGGATAAGGAAGGGACTGCCAAGATGCTGGCTCTGTGTGCAACTTCATTTCCTAGTTATAATGTAGTTCAGTTAATTAATTGAAGAATTCACCCATGTCTAGTTTTTATGATGATTTTAATTAAAATTGGCATGTAATATGTAACTACCATTCTTTTATTTCGCTTGTTACAATTTTAATTCAGTTATATCAGATAAGATTGCTTTGTTTATTAAGTGTGTAATCTGTTATTGTTTAGTCTAAACCTGTTTGATTTTTTTCTGTTTTGTGGATAGCAGGCAAAAAATAAAAAAGATTTAATAAAATGAGGAGTACATAAATGTGCCTTAACATTAATGGTTGAATTTCCTACTAGATCATGTACCAATAAATTATTATTACTATAAAATGATTCGGTTTATTTTTTTATCTACTAAGTTTAAAAATTAATGTATGATAAGCTGGGAAAAATTTCCTCCAAAAATTTCTCGAAATTTGGGAGGAAATTAATTTCCCTCCCGTTTCCCTCCCGAAATTTGGGAGGAAATTAATTTCCCTCTCGTTTCCCTCCCGAACCTAAAAATCTCCTCTCGTCCATCCCTAAAAATTTGTTGTATTTTTCCTATCTCAAGGGAAGGTATATTAACTAATTTTGACTATACAATTGGAAAATAATCAACTCACTGAAAACCGATTGTACCACCTTAAGGAAATTGTACAAACTTAGACAAAATTATCATAACAGCCATACACAGTACAAATATTCCCAAGGATATTGTACCCTTCGTGTGACTACGTCTATAATTGTATCTTGGTTTTCCTGGTTTAGTAGCTGTAATCCACTTTTGATCTCACTAAAATTTTGGTATGTTACAATTTGAGTCATACGCAGTTTGTTAATGCCAGGGAGACGGGAAGCTCAGGGCGGGTGTCCAACAAACTCTTCCCAATAACGTCAGCCAGTATTATACTTGCACCTGCACAGACCTTGTATAAGCCTTCCTGCAAACCAAGGCCAAGGTACAAGGTCCCTCCCACACTGTCCAGACTGAACCCCTGACCAAACAGTTTGGTCAGTGTGGAAAGCTGTTGGTGGACAAAAATAGTCGACTCGATCCAGGCTGAAAAAGAAAAACAGAATCTCCAACAGCTGACCAAACAGTCCGCTCAGGGTAAAGGAGGGCTGTCAGGTCAAACACCGACAGTTTATCAGGGTTCTTAGTGCGCATTTAAAAAAAATAATTGTTCTCCAGGACTTCATTGTTTTCACTTATTTTTCGAGTTTTGCGAGAAAATAATGTCTAGTCAACACGCAGTTAATGAAAAAGGCATGTTAGTAGAGTTAATGAGGAACTTGTATATATTGATGGAGACATCGAACTTTCTAACAGATTAACATGAGTGTATATGTTTCTCTCCGGAAACTTTTTGACCCATAAACTTCATTTTTTACTGTTTTGATCACTAGTTGATAAAATACCAGAATCTCACAATAATTTTTTTTAATTTAGACAAAGTAGGAAGAATAATTTTAAATAGGTTCAATTGCAGTGATGTCAAACTCACAACTGGCCGTGGTCTCGTCCGAGCAGTGTGTAGACCCTGACCCATCTCGGACAAAACTGTCGGGCAGACAGTTCGGTCAGAAGTTCGCTTCGGGCAGTGTGGAGGGGCCTTAAAGCAACATTAGATTATCAAGAGGGTTGGCACACCAGTGTGGAGAGATGTTCCCTAGTTATTATTACGTGTTTTGATAAGATTAAACTAATTTGAATTATTGCACATTTTCACAGGAAATAATACATTTAGTTATTTAAGATAGTTAGATAAGACTTAGTTATTTAACACATTGAGTGCGGGTCACACGCCCGCGGGTGATAGCAGTGCTTGCGCGAGCAGCGGATAGGTCGCAGGCGGTGGACGGATCAATACCGGCTTGTACGCTTCAGTGTCGTCTAGCCCTTTGGCTTAGAAGGGTCGGATTTGCGCCGCATTATAGCCTGTTTCCCCCGGGCCCCGTTTTCC
>JAQJVL010007539.1:0-23523 GCA_035578905.1 Stictocephala bisonia
GGGGAGGGGGAGGGAAAGACGCCATATTGGACAAAAAAAGTGTATCTTAGATAGTATAACAAGGGAATTTGGGGGGAAATGTGGGTAATGTGTGGGAAATTTGGGAATTTGAGGGAAATGTGAGGGTAATTTGGGGGGAAATGTGGGTAATGTGGGGTAAATGTGTGGGAAATTTGGGAATTTGAGGGAAATGTGAGGGAAATTTGGGGAAAAATGTGGGTAATGTGAGGGAAATTGGGTAATTTGGGGGAAATGTGTGGGAAATTTGGGAATTTGAGGGAAATTTGAGGGGCGAGGGGGGGAGGGTTTGTACCACTGCGCCGCCATCTTGGGTCCAAAGGTAAAAGTGGGTCTAATTTCATTATATTTTATCTACTTACAAAATAATTGTTATAACTGTATTTATTTAATTTATCGCTATTTAATTCCATAATATCGTTACCATAAAGTGAAATAGCATTAAAATACCATTTCAGCTTAAATGATGTGAGTATTGAAAGCGACAGTATGGTACTGATACTAACACCATAAAACAGTAAAATGTAACTGTTAGATTGTCTTCCCAAACATAATATAGCTGTTCATTCCAAACACCATAGAAATGAATCTCTCAACACAGGGATTTGCATATAGGAATTGCATCCATCCATTGAGTGCAGTTCTGGTATGTGCAAATACAATATTCAAAGTTTCCTTGATTGCTCTAACCAGACTGACCAACTTTACCAGAATGTGAACACTACTTACTGAAGTGTGATTAGATCAACATTTAGGGGAAAATGTGACTGTTACAATATGAGTGAAGATATTTGATACTCTTATGGACTTGACGGGAGCGTTCCGACGTAATTGCAAGGCGACGTCAAGCGACATCGTGCGTGGCTGTTCCTTGGATGAGTGACGGTCTGATGGATCCCGTCCTTGCACGCAGCATGCGTCAAGTGACATCGAGCGTGGCTGTTCCTTGGATGAGTGACGGTCTGATGGATCCCGTCCTTGCACGCAGCATGCGTCAAGTGACATCGAGCGTAGCTGTTCCTTGGTTGGGTGACGGTCTGATCGATCCCGTCCTTGCACGCAGCACGCCTACCCCATCACTGGTGGTGGTTCGGTAGTCCCGTTAAGCCGTTGGTCCCCAGGTTAAGTATAAGAGAGGGCTAAAACACCTTAACTTTGGCTGGTAAAATAAGACACTCTTTTACTTTTTTTTTTAGCTCAAGTCCTAATATCAGCTAGTGCCGTTGTAGTAAAGTCATCTTTAATGTTACATGATTTATTGACTTTCTGCGTTTTATGAGTATCCTTCGCTTAGTTAATATCTTGAAATGCAGATTCAAAGATAATTGTCACTTAATAACTCTCGACATTTTTATAGTTCATGATAAAAGTTTGTTGTATATTTTTCAAAAAGGATGTTTATAAAGTTAAATCTAAATTAGTAGAATTTTTTAAGCATATATGACTTTGGTTGGGAAGTGTATTATATGATGTAGTAACTTGAAATCTGATAAAGTAACGCAATATTAAACACCTTAAACCACTTTTTGCGAGAGAGAATATTTTCCTGGTGGTTGGTTTTGTTTCAAAATAGTGATTGATGGTGTATCAGCAAATATTGGAAGTTCTATAATAATTGCAATGCAGCTAAAAACCACAGTGTGAAACTGATGTTCAAAATGAAATGTTCGGTATATTGATAATATAAAATATAGTTCTATTTGTACAGTAGGCCTATAGTATAGCATAACATTGGGCTAGTATATTCTAGAAATGTAATATTCCGTATCACAGTAAATATTTCACTTATATTTATTTAGTCCTGCTTTGCAATAACAGTGACTTCAAGTAATCGGTTATAACGAAATCACTTAATCGTATTACATATATTTATTCGTTAAAAAATCTTAAGAATTTTGTTTTAGGTGAGGTTTACCCAAATATGAAAATCACTAATATTTAATTTACTTTTTTTAATTTTTATTTATTCATATACTGTTATTTTATTTAGTAGTAGGTTTCGTTTTTTCAAGCACACCTATTTTAATATGTCTCATAATACAATATCTTTTATAAAACTTTTCGTACAATAAATTATTTAAGTATTTATAATTTTGAACATGAAGAGTCAAACATTATATTATAAGCATAGCTTCTTAAGGAAAGTCGTTTGTAATTTCAAATAATTTACTGTCAACATTTTACTGGTGCAAGTAAGACATTGTGTACGTAAAAGATTATGATATTATGGTCAAAAAATAAAATGTATAAATGTTCTTACATTGCCTTTTATCTAGTATTATTAATAGGTTTTTACTATATTATACATTTTAAATAATAAATACTTTTATTACAATAATATTTAGTGTATTGATGGATCATTTAAATATATCATATATAAAAATAATGTTTTATGGTTGAAAAATGTTTACGTCTTCAATAATAACATAGGATGTATACATAAATATGTCAGGTTTATTTCCTATAATAATTTATAAACAATGTTACAAAGCTTTAATTAGATTTTATAAAAGAGTAAGATAATCAAAAAATGTATACATTACAGCATAAATGCCCTACAAATGAAATATGGTAGCTACTTAATTTTAAATTCACATTACTTAAATTAAAATATATAAGAAAAATTTGTTTAACTACATTAATTAACATAAATTAGGATTAATATGTTAATATCATACGGATAGATGTAACTTTTCAATACTTAGTGACTGGTGATCAACTTTTTGGGATGGGTAGAGTAGTAAAAAAGGTTTACTGTAAAAAACTAACTTTTACCTGCCTATTGGGAACATTAATTTTATCCATAAAAACTTTATTTAGGAAATAGTCAACACTGACCAATAATAGTTATTACAAAAGTATAATATGTGACTACGTGTATTGATATCGTATAGCAAAATTAATACACGTGCTATTAATATCATATAGCAAAAATACAAATAATAGAAACCTTAATCTAAAACAATTATACTTTGCTATCACAAATATTTGATTTGATACCTAATGACTCTATTTAAAAATTATCGTATGTAAATTTAAATATTATAGAGAAATAATAAAAAATAACTAGTAGTGAAAATATGTTTTAGGGCAAGACTTAATTGCGCTTTGTATTGCACCATTTACGCATGGATTAGAATAGTCAAACCTGCAATACAACTATCATGTGTTGACTCATTAAAAGGAAAAAACCATCCTTGCTGCGTGCAAAATTTTATAGGTAATAATATTAGCTATCCAATTTAACTGGAAATCAATTTTTTTTAAACGTTATCTCTTGTTTCTAATAAAAGTAGAAGATTATACAGTGTATTTGGAGGTATTAAACCATGTTTCTTATTATTATTCAACTATATTGAAAACAAAGCAACATAGATGGGGGTCTATGTAATTTCCAACTCCCAATCTACTGCCTACATTTTAAATAATATTACCCGCCACAAAAAATACCCATTTTAAATAAGTTATATTAATTTTTTATTTATATTTGCATTTTGTTCGATAGTCGAATTATGTCAGTAAGTTTAGGTTGGTTAACATACAATAATTCGGTAGACTAAAGTTAGGGTGTCTCTTGACATGTATAAGTTTTAAAAGTATTATTGGTTAATATGGTCAATGGACGTATGTAGAGTTATTCTTGTAAATGGGGGACTGAATACTTTAACTTGGTAAAAGTTTACTATTTCAGTGTGACTTAATGAAAACATGTATTGGGTGTAGTGTTGTTAGCCCTCTACTTGGAGGTAATGTGTTGATGGGAATGTAGGTTGTTAACTTTACTTTGTGACTTCAATGTGTATGAATGTAATTTGATATGGTATTAAGCTATAAATGTTATACATATTGTTTAAAATCCTACCTAAACTATAAAAACTTTAGAAAATACGGTATAATTTTGATGTATGATCTCTCATTATTACACATAAGATCGATGTAATGTGTTAGCATTTTTATAAATTATGGAATTTACAACAAAACAAATTGATAAAACTTTGTTAAAATTCAGTTTACTCGTAATAATTTAAATATAAAGCACAAATTATTGAAAAAGGTTCTATGTATTACGTATGATAATTGATAATAACAAGAATATCAATTGATTTTACTGAATAAAACGTAGTGTGTAAATAAATTATTATTGTTCTCTTTTTTTAAAAGTACGGGACTATAATACCAATAATTCTTTCGTTTTGTTTAATAATAGACCAGATATGGTCGGATTCTACGACTATCTGTGAGGAAATGCATATAATGTTGTTTGTTATCACATCACTTGACCTCTAAGGTTAGCATGTGGTTGATATGCAGTCCGTCTGGTGCCAATTAAAATAGCAAAAAATATTGAGGTCAGCCTGGGTTGTGCGAGGACTGAATGTACTGTCGGTGCACTGGCACTACTGGCAGTCCAATAACTAGTATATGGGTTGTGAAATGGTAGTGAATTAGTCCTTGAGTGTCGGTACAAAGGAAGGAATGTTTGTGGAGAGGAAGTGAAGGTAGGTGTGCTTGTTTCGTTATGTAGGGGGACTGATGGGTTCTGGATAGGTACGTGGATGGGAAGTGAGGTATTTGAGTCCACAGAATTGATAATAAAAGTAGCCGAGAGTAAGTAATGTAACCTAGGTAAGATGTACATGCATGCAAAGGTGAGTGCAAATAGGAAATTGTTATAGTTAATGAAAGAAAATGTGAAGCTTGTGACCAATAACGGACCGATAAAGCCCGAGTAGACTTTGTAAGTACAGTTAAAGTAATTTAGGTTGAATAGTTCGGTTAGGCATGAGGGCTCTAGTGTAAGAGCATTAAGCTAGCGTGTTAGGTTTAGAGGATGCCAGGTTAATACGAAGGTATCCAGAAGTAGTTGGTAGTTGAAGGTAAGAGCGCATGTTAACAGAGTATTGAATATAAAATAAAAAATTAATTAAAATGGATAGGATAACAGTGTATTACAAATTATAAACAGATTAAATAAAAAGAATTGTCTCTTCATTTTTGAATAAATAATTAATTAAAAACGTGTATTGCGGGCTGCCTAGAGTGTTAAGTAGGGGCTTGAGGATGAACTGTGATTCGATAGATAAGTATAGGTAGGTAACAGTGTAGGAAGCCGTGGATGAGTACCCAAAGCTAAGAGCGTATGTTAACTGTGTATTTAATATAAAATAAAAAATTAATTAAAATGGATAGGATAACAGTGTATTACAAATTATAAACAGATTAAATAAAAAGAATTGTCCCTTCATTTTTGAATAAATAATTAATTAAAAACGTGTATTGCGGGTTGCCTAGAGTGTTAAGTAGGGGCTTGAGGATGATCTGTGATTCAATAGATAATTATAGGTAGGTAACAGTGTAAGAAGCCGTGGATGAGTACCCAAAGCTAAGAGCGTATGTTAACTGTGTATTTGTTAAAATTTGAGAAAAATTAAATTAAATAAGTAGTCTAACAGTACGTGTGAGAAATATTACTTGTAAAGTAGGGAGGTAACCAATCAGAGCGTGGCATTTGGGTGTGCGTCAGACGAGCAGACGACGTGTATGAAGGTAGCCGACGGTTGCCAGAAGTACACGAAAGCATTTTATATAGTACATATGTAAATGGCCACCATCTTTTGCATTTTATATAGTATGAGATGGGAAAGGTTAAGAGTAGCAGACGACGGGTGAATAGCGTACGAAGGTAGCCAACAGTTGCCGGAAGTACCCGAAGGGAAAGACCGCCATCTTGGATCCGGTTGTAATCTTTTTACATTTATTATAGTGTAAAGTCCGTCATATTGGATGAGGAATTTTTGGAGGGAATTTTGGGAGGGAAAGACGCCATATTGGATCCGGTTGTCATCTTTTTACATTTATTATAGTATAAAGTCCGCCA
The DNA here is from genome assembly GCA_035578905.1 of Stictocephala bisonia. Classification (NCBI taxonomy): domain Eukaryota; kingdom Metazoa; phylum Arthropoda; class Insecta; order Hemiptera; family Membracidae; genus Stictocephala; species Stictocephala bisonia. The sequence goes on from JAQJVL010007539.1 coordinate 5,897, forward strand.
TCTTGGCTGAGGGAATTTTGGGAGGGAATTTTCCCACGGGTTGTTAGTTGGCGCGGGAGGGAAAAGACGCCATATTGGATCTGGTTGTCATCTTTTTACATTTATTATAGTGTATAGTCCGCCATATTGGATGAGGGAATTTTGGGGAGGGAATTTTGGGTGGGAAAGACGTCATATTGGACAAAAAAAGTGCATTTTATATAGTCTAAGGTCGCCATCTTGGATAAGGGAATTTTTGGCGGGAATTTTTGGAGGGAAAGACGCCATATTGGATCCGGTTGTCATCTTTTTACATTTATTATAGTGTAACAAGGGAAAGACCGCCATCTTGGATGAGGGAATTTTGGGGAGGGAATTTTCCCACGGGGTGTGAGTTGTTGTGGGAGGGAAAGACGCCATATTGGACAAAAAAAGTGTATCTTATATAGTATAACAAGGGAATTTGGGGGGAAATGTGGGTAATGTGTGGGAAATTTGGGAATTTGAGGGAAATGTGAGGGTAATTTGGGGGGAAATGTGGGTAATGTGAGGGAAATTGGGTAATTTGGGGGAAATGTGTGGGAAATTTGGGAATTTGAGGGAAATTTGAGGGGTGAGGGGGGGAGGGTTGGTACCACTGCGCCGCCATCTTGGGTCCAAAGGTAAAAGTGGGTCTAATTTCATTATATTTTATCTACTTTTGTATACATTTATTAAGCAATAGTTTACTATAAATTAACTATATATTGGTGAGAAATTTTAATTTGTATTTTATTTTAATCTAAAAAGATTAATTCCCTGAACTGCGTTGTTAATGTTTCTTATTAACATAGATGTGGTGAGTTAACATTGATGAACCACGAATAAAAGCTTCGTTTGTAATCGTTGCTAGCAACAAAGACACACATCCAACCGTGAGGAACAATGGATTGCAAAGCTTTTATTCTTAATCCCTCGCTCAGTCTGTCAGCGATCTGCTTCAATGAAAGTTAAGTCTCCCACCAACCACCCACTCTACAAACAGGTGTCCTAGTGTAAAGTGAGTTGCCCCGCTATCGATTAGCCATTATTCAGTGTCTCAGGTGATTATACTACACACGATAGATATTGTTATTGGCAGAAACATCACAGTAGAACCATAAATTCACATTTCAAGGTAAGTGTAAAAAATGTTCTTAATTTCATTTTATTTTTGACTGGAGTTGCACTGGTCCATTTTTAAATGGTATAAAAATGTTGGGATCAACTTGAGTCCAAACTCCATTAGATAAGATATGTTCATTATGTTTTGATGTACCTATCTCCCTTCCTAATAATAATTGTAATTAATTTAACGTAATTTTATTAAAATCACTTACGCTGTCATTTACTTCATATTTAATTGCAATCTCATGAATTTAATTATTAATGATATTATAGACTACAACTATGAGGGCTACTCGGTATAAATAAGATATTACTCTATTAGATTGATAACTTGTTGAATGGTAACTTTACTGTAGTGGAATCTTACCAAAAGCTGAACAAAGATTTGCGAATCGTTGATGTAGTTTTTAAGTATTAGATGTCCATAAAATACAAACTTTAACTGTAAATATATGTTCTTAAAATGTTATAAAGAAAGTTCTTTACACTTCAACCAAACATTAACAAAATAATTTAACCTACAATTATCATGTTCTGAAATGTATTACATACCTCTATGTTGTTCTTATCCTAATAACAATTATTGTGTGGTAAGTTGAAAGTAATGCTAAAGTAGTTTGACTGCTAACTGAACAACAGGCATTTTAAGTACAAAAGAAAGTATCAAAGTCAACAATTTATTTTCTTACTTAATTTTGTAATTATTAGTCTAGCTAGTGATTAATTATAGGTAACTAGTGAGAATGCTCATAGCTTAAATAAAACTCAAAGTGAATACAAATCTTACGTATTTTTCCTACTCTTTTCTTTAAGTAGAAAAACATACACAAGAGAAAAGTAAAGTAAAGAAAACATCCAAGTTGCACACAAGCTGGAAAAGTTTTTTGTGAATACAATTTATAGCCACTCTCCGAGTTTCTATCAGCTTAACTGAGGCCGCTCCCAGAAAAATCAAAACTTACTATGGAAACATTGTATTTTTGTTTTCTAAAAGCATATATTTGTGTCTTGATTGTCTTTTAGGACCTAATAAACTCTTATTAATGTCTATAAAAATATTTTGTATAATAGTATCGATTTAAAAATGGTACCTTATTTTTTTCTTACTATTACAAATGGATGAATGCATACAATTTCATTCATGTAACGCTACGCAATGCGATTTATCAAATCTTACTGTTATATTTATGAATTAAATTAACCCAAGGTGTGTTTTAAAGGAAGTTTATTTTATTGATAATTAAGGTAACAAAATGCATTTAACTATACATTTATCATGTATTCATATTAACTATGCAAATTAGAGATAATTCGCCCTGAGTAGTGGAAAACATTTGTGGTGGAACCTGAAAATGTTATTAGAAAGTTTAATTTCACTTACGTATTTAGGACCTAGGACCTAGCTATGTAATATTAAAATTTTCTTTATTATTAATCATTGGGAGAACTAAAGAAAGCTTGCGCCGGAACATCCGCAAATTAATTCATGCCTTACTTAATCTGCATAAAACAATAATATTTGTCAGCAATAAGATATGTGAATTACTATTTTGTATCTTGTACTACAGAAAACGAATCTACTAATTGTAACATGCAGGAGTATAATTAACCTTTATTATACCCTGATACAGAATAAGGTTACAAAAATGTCTACCATAATCAATAAACCTTATTTTATGATGAGACGGTTAATTTTAATTGAAATACGCTCCACAATACGACCGTATGTTAGGTTAAAGTAGGAAAAACTAAGCGTATAAACGTAGTTTATGTCTTCTCTAAGTACTTTACTTTATGATAACTTACGAACTACAGTTTAACGATAATTAACAACTTTATTCCACAACACAATGATTACGAGCTGGACCGAGTATAACAAACTAAAATAAATCGTTTTATCATGTAATGCCTGAAAACTTTGTAGAGTAAATCAGGCCAACATCTTATTGTGGGGCTTACTCATTTAATCCAATATTACTTTTAAATATTTATTCTATTTTAAATTTTTGTTTAAACATTCTAAATATTTTATTTGAATTTTGTTTCTTAAACTAAGGTATTTCAAAATCTTACTAAAAGTAAATTCTGATATTTCTATCACGATTAACGTATTCTAATATTTATAATACGAGTATTCAAGTAAATAATATTAAGTAAAAAATAATCATACTCTGAGGAACAATCCCACAATTTCAAAATTTGCGTGCATTAAACACGCATATTGCGGCCCCTTCAATATATTCAATCTATATTTTGTAAGTAAATCTGTATATAGTCCTGATCTTTTAGATGTTTCATTAATCTATTACTGACAGGCTTTCAATCTAGTTTTGGGTAAATCTTCGTCCCTGGTTTTTTGTAGCTTTCACCATATTTGATCATTTAAAATAAACACTGAGATACATTGGTAATACAGTTCTAAAATAGAAAGAAACGCATGTAATTAAGTTTCTGATATTCTAGGACCCAAGCAATATCAGATCATAAATATATTAAGAAAAAAATATTATAATTGTGTATGATCAAATATAATTTAAAAAGTACATGTGTGTTTTACATATACATTATGGGAGGGCAATCAGTTTCTTAAATAAGTGGGTCGTGGGGGGATTTTATGAACATGTACACTTCCAGCTACTTGACGCTACCTTAACATCAAGTAGCTGGTACTAGAAAGTCTCCCCTAAACTTAATTAATCACAATTACGCCTTAAAATAGCACTTTCCAAGGGGTGTCATATTGGAATAGTAGTTTTTTAACTATAATTTATTTCGTAAATTTACCTTGTGTTGTTTGTTTGTTGTAGGAGTCTGATGATGACACTCATTACTATCCTTATCAATTTATTTCACCTATTATTCATTTCGTTAAATTTATAATTTTAACTGTCTGTATTTTTCAATAGTTATTGATTTTTTTGTCTCCACGTAGGGGTATGTACGAAATGTTACCACTACCATACAAGTGTAAGCTTGTAGATTTCTTGCAGGTAACATAAACTTAATTTGGAGGTAAAATTTTGAATCATAAAAAACTTTAACGAAATTATTCGTATTTCAATTACATGATGATAGCAATTGTAAGTATAAATAATTAAGGAAAATAATAGTTATATTAAAAAAAATCATACTCTTACAGCTTGCACAAATGTGATGTGAAAATTACATTTGGTTGAAGTTTAACCAATTAAGTGATGTAACCTGGATTAGAGTGAACCCGGTTTGTGACTCTATAGAGAGGAAGAAGCCACGCCCTAATTAACTGCACTGTTGTGATTAACCCGTAGCTTGTTTGATTTGTACTTGATTAGAATATAGACACAGCATACGGCTCCACTAACTGAGAATTATTAGAGTAAACATATTTTTACACAACTGTGTCTATTTTATTACTGGTTTTAACGATACATTTGGAGCTATATAAATTGTTTTTTAATTAGTATAATACGTGTTGTTACATACACAGTTCAAGTGGGAGTCACACAACACAAATATATTACAATAAAATTACAAAATGCACAAATATATTACAATACAAGTACAAAATGCACAAATATATTACAATGAAAGTACAAAAATCCTCAAATGTTATGGCTATCGATTTCAGTGAACCACGCTCACCTTCCTCAGACCAGGTGAGGAAAATGAATGAATTGATAATAATATTTAGGACCACTGAAATAAGATTACACGTGTATGAGTGGGCGGGTTTATAGTTAGTATGTCCTATTAGGTTAGGGTAGGATGTGTGGCAAGATAATAGAATATTAATGGTTTCTATTTGATACGGTATTGAGAAGAAATCAGTTCTTACTCTTTAATACGGTCAAACGAATAGTTATTTCCATTAATTTAGCTGTAAACTACAATATACATATTATTCATACACAAGTCAATGAAGATTACTGCCGTTAACAAATCACAAGCTACTGTATTTGATGTATTATTGCAAATTAACATATTACTATCGTTACAGTTTAGTGATTTATTTAAAGACTAGAAAATGTTTGCGCATTTCCGGTTATTTTTCATTTTAATTTCTATCTGAACAGTACTTGTGCCTAATGGTCATTTTAGTTCATGTTTGAGTTAGATAAATTGTACTTCCAAAATGAAAGGGAAGTTTGGCTTACCCAAGAAACCATAATACATGGTGGTATTTAAGGAGATGCGCTGTGGCTATAATGGCAAGTCGTATAATTTTACTCTTGTCATTAAAATTGATGAAAGGTGAATTTTGAAATAGAAAATCTTGATTTTTTTATTGATATTTTCATAATTTGATAATACAATATTGTAAATAACTTACAATATGAGAAATATATCCATTACGGGAATAATAGGAAAAATATAGACACATTAATTTGTACAAATGAATCCAATAAAATAAATCCATGAAATATAATACAATATAACTTAAATATGTACTATTGATTTTATATAGATTAATAATTTATTTAGGAATACATTAAAATATTTATTTACGTCATTAGTTACTAAAAAACATATTTGTAAAGACATTGTCGACCAGTCTTCAGCATATAAATAAGCATTTTCATTCTTGAAGTCTTTGAAAAACTTCGTGCAATATTTGTATATGAACAGAATGTGAAATCTAAATGTTATTATTATGTCAAGGTTGGGACTGTTCATCTTATTTGCCTACTTAAGCACATAATAATTATTTGGAAGTATCAAATAACATTTAAAATTTTATTTAATAAATGATTTTGACAATGACTGTGTTAAACCACAATGTCGTCCTTTCACGTATACGTAGCAGGTTAATGAACTTTCACGAGTAAACTAAGTTATAATGTGCTAAAAATAATACGTTTTACAAGGTAAAGATGAAAAAACTGTCCCCTGACAGTTTTACATTCCACAGCAGAAAATGTTAGATAACATTAACTTTTGAATTACCAACGTATTTCCTAGTTTTCACATTACAAATTTAACGAATAGTCGAAAAGTGACACTTAATTTTATGTATTATAATTATATTTGATATATTGATTAATATAATACACTTTCATTATATTGTTTCCTTGGGAGAACAGAAATCATGAAGATTTGCTGCAATCTACAATGTATTAAGTACTTTTATACATAATCAGGCGTTTCACCTTTTTCAATCCGTAATTAATTTGTTAATTGTTATGGATATATATAAGGGTAAGTAAAGATCAGTGAACCTATCACGTCGTACTTTGTTTGTACGCTTACTTTTAAAACGTGAATTGCATATTTAGATCTAAACTCGGCCAGAGCTACAGTAAATTTCATAAATATGTGCATTTAAGGACACTGGAAACAGTCAAAAGTCACACTGTGACTGTGACATATTGTGATAGATGTAATTTACATAATGTTTATTAGCTACTGGTCGGATATCGAATTTCTAAATTAATATATTAAAATATCCCACATGTGTACTTAATACATAGTGATAGATAATGTTTTAATGAATTTATAAGTGGACGTCGATTCAATACCTTTAACACATCGATAAGTAAATATAAAGTGACAAATATACACATTAATAGATATATTTAAATATTTATTTGAGCCCAATATAAAAATTACATTTTTATTTTAGCTACTTTTATTCTATTCCTGTTTGTCATGACTTCCAAGGTAACGAACTCTCTGTCATGACTTCAAAGGTAACGAACTCTCTGTCATGACTTCAAAGGTAACGAACTCTCTGTCATGACTTCCAAGGTAACGAACTCTCTGCCATGACTTCCAAGGTAATGAACTCTCTGTCATGACATTCACCTACATGGATGATTGCGACTGCTTTCTGAATGAACAAACCAACTATAATACTATGTTTTCATATAAAAAACTATCTTTAACCGTAATATAATTTACGACTAATGTTCTTTCAGGAACTGGAGAATTGTTTCATTAATAATAACAGTGAAATATTATCGTAGTTTAGTATTAGAGTATTTATGCTTTACTAATAAAAGCCCGAGATTAGGTTTAGACTATACCCAGTAAATTTTATTTATTTTTTTTTGTCTTATCTCCGATCAACATATTTTTGATGAACGGTTTCTTAAACAAAATGGTTTACATTAAGTTTGATTTATTTAGTGTAAATATTAAGTAAGACATTTTTACAGTACTTGACAATGAGAAATCTGATGTTAGGTAAGCAATACTTTCAAACGAGGAAGGTCGTTATTGGAATCACAAGTCGCATACAAAGGATGGGATAACGACAGTCTAAGTCCCTCTTGGCTTATTCTTTGTAGATAGGTTGTTGGTCCACCCTCGGTTATAGACGCTACTTCTAGTCTATCTTACCTTGTCTCCTTCAATGGTTTTAAGCAATACTTGTCTCGTGTAAAAGATCAACATCTATTAAACTTTATAAAGAAATTAAATAATCTTCTAAAATAAATGTAGTATTAAAAATAAAATGTTAAGTACTATGAAATAAACTGTAGAAATCGTTATTTAAATTTGTTTCATAAATGGTTTATTCAAATATGTTACAAATATGTACAGGGTGATTTAAGATTAAATAGTCCCCCCTTTACCTTTTTTGTTATTCTAAGTATTTTAAATCAGTTTTTGGCAATGTTTCCGGTTATGAAGGGCTAAATATATAAGAGAAGTTAAACATTGGTAAAACCTTTATAGTCTTAGTATAATACCTCTTCATACTTTATAACTCTTTATAAAGATCATTGTAAGAAAAATACACAAACGAAATAAAATTGGATAAAAATTGGCATGGTTGTTGAAAATTAGTTCTAAACTTAGATCCTTTTTTATTTGTTTAAACTTAGATCCTATTAGGTTTAAAATTTTTTTTTATTTTTCCATTTAAAATCTGTTTGTAAATCCTTTTTGATGTGATAGGGTAGATCAATAAGGATAGGGATCTAAATTTGATCCTCCTGGGCCGGGATGGGTTGGGGGAAACCAATTTATGGATTATATCCAAGCCGTTCCTAAAAATCCTTCAAATTTATATGGTTCAAAGCTGAAAATAAGCAAAATAAAACTTTTATTTTATTATAAGTTATATTATATATAATATACATTATTATAAGAATATATCTATTTATTTTCAGCCGCTCTATATTAAAAAATGAAATTCTATAGAAGCTAAAAAATAAATATTATTTTATCCTTCTAAATGTCTTTGGTTAAGTTATTGTTTATATTTTCTTAAAAGAAAAAATTGTTATAATACTGGTATAAAATTAATACGAGCACTAAAACCTATAATAAAAAAATGTATACACTATAAACTGCAGTTTTTGTCGTTAATACAAGTTTTGACTTCAAGTTTATCTTATTTTTCAAATAGCAAAAGGCTAAGACGTGTTTAAAAGTTGACGGTAAGAAATAAATCTGCAATAATGATTAAGCAACAATTTGAACTAAACGTTCTAACTAGTTATTAAATAAACTGCAAGCAACAAGTTGAACTAAACGTTCTAACTAGTTAATAAATAAACTGCAAGCAACAAGTTGAACTAAACGTTCTAACTAGTTAATAAATAAACTGCAAGCAACAAGTTGAACTAAACGTTCTAACTAGTTAATAAATAAACTGCAAGCAACAAGTTGAACTAAACGTTCTAACTAGTTAATAAATAAACTGCAAGCAACAAGTTGAACTAAAGGTTCTAACTAGTTAATAAATAAACTGCAAGCAACAATTTGAACTAAACGTTCTAACTAGTTAATAAATAAACTGCAAGCAACAATTTGAACTAAACGTTCTAACTAGTTAATAAATAAACTGCAAGCAACAATTTGAACTAAACGTTCTAACTAGTTAATAAATAAACTGCAAGCAACAATTTGAACTAAACGTTCTAACTAGTTAATAAATAAACTGCAAGCAACAATTTGAACTAAACGTTCTAACTAGTTAATAAATAAACTGCAAGCAACAATTTGAACTAAACGTTCTAACTAGTTAATAAATAAACTGCAAGCAACAATTTGAACTAAACGTTCTAACTAGTTAATAAATAAACTGCAAGCAACAATTTGAACTAAACGTTCTAACTAGTTAATAAATAAATCTGCAAGCAACAATTTGAACTAAACGTTCTAACTAGTTAATAAATAAACTGCAAGCAACAATTTGAACTAAACGTTCTAACTAGTTAATAAATAAACTGCAAGCAACAATTTGAACTAAACGTTCTAACTAGTTAATAAATAAACTGCAAGCAACAATTTGAACTAAACGTTCTAACTAGTTAATAAATAAACTGCAAGCAACAAGTTGAACTAAACGTTCTAACTAGTTAATAAATAAACTGCAAGCAACAATTTGAACTAAACGTTCTAAGTAGTTAATAAATAAATCTGCAAGCAACAATTTGAACTATACGTTCTAACTGGTTAATAAATAAACTACAAGCAACAAGTTGAACTAAACGTTCTAACTAGTTAATAAATAAACTGCAAGCAACAATTTGAACTAAACGTTCTAACTAGTTAATAAATAAACTAACTAGTGTGTAAAATCATATTAATAATTTTTCATAATTAAAACCTTTCTGAAGTCCTCGAGAAAATAATTTCTATGTTATTGGTATACAATAAAGAATACAACAAATATTATTGTATTTTTCTGTACTATGTTTTTTTATTATTATTATTGTTATTTACTATAGGACCTAACCAACAAGTTTTGTATATTTTGGTGAGGTCTTGTATACAATTAATAATAAATAAATAAATGTTTGAACATGCAGTTACTAACTAAAGATATTGAAAGTATCTTTAATATATTCGTTATAACTTTGTTCCCACAATAACGAATACAAAGACTAATAACAAAGAGTTTGTCTTATAACAAACAGCATTTCCTTCCAGTAGATAGAATAAAAAAAAAACTAATACTATTATTGTATACAAAAGTTTTATCTTGGTTGTTAGTAAGGATTCTAGTAAGATAAACAATCTATTAGAATGTGCATGTTCAATGTAAATTTAGTAATGATTTGTGTATCATCAATGGTTATATAAAGTACCATATGCCATTTAAAGGCATAATTCATTAATAATCGTAAACTTAAATTATTCATTACTATAACATGTTTTTATCGATTTCTATGCTACTGTCTTTAGTAGGATATTAGTTTTCTAAAATGCTTCATCTGTATACTAAATTTAAACTAATTCAGTTTATTTTACATAAATTATTATTAAATTTTTAATTATAAAAAAATTACACCACCTATCTAGTTTGAAATGAAATGAAATAGTTTTTATTGCTTTTTGACAATATGTACATATTATATAGCAAAAGTCATATTATTAATAATTATGATCCTACAAACTAATGATACATTAAGTGATGGGATAAAATAACTAGAATAACAATTTCAGCAAAGTTTAGTTTGGGAGTTCATTCATTCACAGAGTAACGCATTCATTCAATACAAAACAATCTTCTACAGCAATAACATTCATACAGGATCTCTCCCGAGCCGTCCACAGAATAACAAGCGAGAGCCACTAAGTAGCCTTTTAGTCGAGACTTGAATTTATTGAAATTTTGTTCCCTTTTAATATAATCTGGGAGAATGTTTAAAATTTTTACGCCTGCTACAGACGGTTTGCGTTCCAGGGCCGATGTACGGTGCCGAGCCACACTTAAACTGTGACTACTTCTTGTTTCGTGTTGATGGATGTCGCTACCTCGTGTTAAATTACATTTGAATCTACAATAGAGTGCAGTTTCCAAAATGTAAATGCAAGGCAGCGTTAGCAAACCTAATTCCCTGAAGGACTGATTGCATGACTCTCTAACTTTTAATTTGGTAATTATTCGGATTGCCTTTTTTTGTAGCCGAAAAACTCTTTCAAGTTTGTCTAAGGAAAAGCTACCCCACAGTCTTAATCCGTAGGTAAGATGAGGGTAAATGAGACCAAAATAGGCCATTAACTGTACATTAACTGTGCAAAACTTTGAAATATTTCTCAAAGCAAAAATACCAGAGGCAATTTTTGCACAAACGCTGTCAATGTGGCAGCTCCAGGTCAACGTCCTATCTAGGTGAATTACCAGGCACTTGATAGTGTTTGTTTCATCAAGAAGAATGCCATCAACCATTATCAGTGGCTTTAAGCAAGACTTGATCTCTTAAAGAAAAATGAATGTATTTTGTTTTTGAATGGTTTGTAGATAAATATTTCCTTTCAAATTGCTGAACACAGGCATTAAGATTCATGAACGCTTCAATTTCAAGTGCAGGAATGGACTTAGCTTTGAAGCAGAGTGTTGTATCGTCCGTATATTGAACGATATTTCCACTCAAAACAGAAGACCCTATCTCATTAACGTGAACCAGGAAGAAAACCGGGCCTAGAATAGACCCCTGTGGAACTCCACGATGAACTTTTTTACTATTAGAAAATAAATCACCAATTTGAACACATTGACTTCTGTCGTCCTAATATGATTTGAGCCACGAGTAATGAAAGCCACGAATGCCATATCTTTCAGGTTTTGCCAATAGAAGGTTGTGATTGACACAATCAAAGGCCTTGGACAAGTCTAAAAAACTCCTACAGTGTTTTGTCTGTTTTCTAATCCATCCAACACCAAATCGACCAGTCTGATGACAGCCTCAATGGTTGAATTTCCATTTCTAAAACCAAATTGGTCCTCGCTCAGAATCTTCTCTTTATCAAGAAAATCAAGCAGCCTGAAAAGAAATACATTTTCAAAGATTTTGCTTGGAGCTGGTAAAATTGAAATAGGGCGGTAGTTGTTCAAGACCGCTGGGTCTTCCTTTTTAAACACCGAAACTACTTTTACATTTTTTAGTCTGGAAGGAAACAACCCTGTTTTTAACGAAGAGTTTATTATTTTCGTCAATGGGCACAGAATACTTTCAGTACACTGTTTCAATAACCACGTTGAAACACCATTGATATCCTCGGATAATTTAGGTGGAAGATTTTGTATCACCAGAGGCACTTCCGCTTCACACACAGGAGACAGCATCATGGACCGCAAAACCCGCCTCTCTTGGGTAGTGTCCCCGTTACATGATTTTCTATTAGGGTTCATCTGGACAACAGTTATTAAATTCCGTTGCTACTGATTTTGGGTCGTCGTAGACATGCCCATTAATAATCAACTAAATTGGTTTCTTTGAATACACGTTTTTTTGTATTATTTATAATCTTCCAAGCAGCTTTGGAAAAGTTTTTAGCACCATCAAGTGTTCGGTTGACTTCTAGGGATTTGGCAGCCCTTATAACTTTTTTGTATGTTTTTTTGTATCTATTGTAACATTGTTTAAATAAAGGGTTATTCGAGTCTTTAGCTAAGACTGAGTAAAGTTTCAGCTTATCACTAGAAACCAAGATACCAAGCGTTATCCAAGTTTAGAATGGTTATAAATGTTAAGGGTTTGAAAATCACTTTAGCAAAACACCAGTTACATATGAACTTTTTTGCTATATTAAGATAAGAAAATTTATTAGGTAACAATATTTTATACTGCTGTTTAATTCAAAACAAAGACCCGTTCAAGGGATACAGGTAAGCTACTGACTTAATTTGTATTCCACATTCCAATCAAGAACCTCATTTTGTCCCACAGTCACAGTTTATACTATATTTAACGTATACTAATATATTTCGCTAGTTTCCTCAACTTGAGCTTGTGACTAACCACAATATCTTTAGTAGTTTTGTCAAGGTAATAAAACTGTTTCAGGGTGAAATAAAAAAGCGGGGCTAGATGTAGAGAGAATCACTATACAACATAATAATACATATTGAGCACATTTACAAAATCTGTGATAACTGGAATATACTTTTTTAATAATTTCCTGGAATATACTTTTTTAATAATTTCTAAATATTACCTTCGACAGGCATAAAGCGTCTCACATGCCACCAACTTCTCTTACATTAAATATTTCCTGACTCTTCCCAAATATAATATTGTATGATAGCTCACCAATCTAGGAGAAAACACGTAAATATTACAAAGAATAGTGCTTGTTTAAATTTTACATATGTGGGCAAAGTGCGTCATTCTCATTTCCGAAGAAGAGGAAACCAATTTTCACCTGTCTATCAAATGTCAGCGCCAGATTGATGGAATATTTATAATTCATTATTCTGTAGGATGTACGAACGCAAGGAACAGCTGGGGAAACCTCTTGGTGTTGTAAAAGACGTTTTAGTTCAAGAAACTAAATTTTATTAAATAACTACAAATCAATTCATCTACCTGATTTCCAGTAGACGTTCTGAGCACAACATTTTATTTATACTATACGTTTTAACATACATGTTCAAACACGCATACCACTTACACGTCTTGAACTACATATCTGAAGTTAAAGAAATCTTGAATTACATGTTCTTGAATCTTGTTTGTATATTCTTAAGTGGTTAAATTCACGTGTATATATGCAAAGTAGGTGACACAAAGCATCACTATTACCTCAAGGATATTATTGTCATTACATTTGAGCGTCCTAAGTCTAGTCCCCACTTGGAAACAATGTTTGCAAACTGTTGACAATGTTCTTCTTAATGTTTGTCAACTGTTTGAAAACTGTTTTGAAACAAGAGAGAAACATAAATGTTTGTAATTCAATTGTGTCTACACTAGCAGGATGGTATTTGCCGAGATGTGGACTGAAGACGTTCTTGGTTCAAATCCAACCCTATCAGAACCAATTCACTTCATTGGGCAAACCGTCTCTTTTTTCTCACACAATGCCTTGTGTTCACGTCAAAATTGTGTTAAAAAACTTTTATTTATTTATTATTTGTCCATATAATAAATAATAAATAGAACCGTTCCTGGTTCCACGAAGTACGGTTACGACCGGTACCGCACACTTACAAGTAACCTGAAAGCACCGCTGACGCCCGTTTATTGCCGTTTATTAAAATTGAGGCAGGAAAATAGCGTAAACTGTGTCAAGGAACTTGACATTGATACATTTACAGGTGTAACTTAAAATTAGTACATTGAATATAATGGATTCAAATAATGGTACGTGGTTCGGATTCCACGTAAAGCTTTAGGTGACTTAGTTGCCCTGGATGTTGGGCTACTAATAAATTGCCCTTTCTCAGGAACATTTGAACTCAGTTACTAACCGGACTACACTTACCCACACTCATCCTACACTCAATCATAATTCATATTCACCTGAAAATACACACAACGTTGTGTCGGCATCTCATAGCCTATGTAAGAATGTAATAGAATTGTGGATGCTATATGAAACCATGTTCATTACATATTTACTAAACTATAATTTTGTTGTTTAGTCAATATCTCAAAGTATTTGATATTTGTTGAAATTTAACTTGTTATAAGAAAACTTCCTTTTGTCCATTAATTTAACTTAAAGCACTGTAATATTTATGTGATACTAAGACCATCACAAGCAATAAAGTGTAAAAACGTTTATCACTGAGGCTTGATTATAGTTTTATTTACTGACTTGCTAACGTGTATGTTAGTACAATAGTAAACAGACAAGAGCTTAGTGTGAGTTGCAACTTACTAAAGCATTGACTAACCGAGGCAAGAGTTTATTGTATATCTTGATATCTTTTAGGGAGTGTTTTAGACATAAATAATTAAAGAAATAAATTACAGTTCTTATTGTGTGTATTATTTGCAAATTATAATTTTAGGATGAAATTAAAATTTGTTTAATGATTTTTTTTTGTCTTAAACATTATTAATTTCCGAATGGATACCTCCTAGTAAAATTACACGCATCAAATGTGAGAGGAGAGAATCAGAATTTTGGTTCTTAGCAAAGATATTTTTCTTACATTTTCAAACAAGTACGAACATTTAATAATAGCAAGACTAGTTTCTAGTTTACTAAAGTAACATTCCCTTCCTTCTTATTTGAAATTGTGTTAAGACTTCTAATACTTAATATATTATTAAATAGTTACCCATTATTAGCCATCCAAAAAGTGTATTGTTTAGCAAACGCTTGATAGAATACTAACTTTATTTCAGTTTGAATAAACACTACGATGTTAAGTTATGGAAGTTTCCTCTAATTACTATTGAATATAAAAAATATAAGAGTAAAATTAATAGTATTGACTAAGATTTATACTGTCTTAGAACTTTACATAATTAATTAAACATATTAATATTAATAACACAACCATTATATAATAATATCTTATTTATTGATATCCATGCAATAACAATTACAATTAATTAAACAAAAATAATTAATGTTGCCCATTGGTTTGGAATAAGTTAGTGTTTTATGTCTTGTTGGTTTAATTTTGGTATTATTTATTTGTTTTCAGTGAAAATAGTTAGATGGTATTTTGTAAAGGTGTATTGAACTGTGTGATTTAAAATAAATTTGGCCTAGAAATACGATCAATGGTGGAACTAAATATCTTCTAACAAAACAGTAGTATGAAAAAAATACTTTACAGTTTCTGCCATGAAAATCATTTGGACATGTACATACATATTACCCAAACATTTCAAACCACTTACCATTGTTTAGGCAAAGGTTGTTTTCACATTGATTTTTTTCTTCCACATCACAATCCATATGAGTGCAATCTTTGTATACATAGTAAGAACTGAATGCTGTAGTATCACAGTAGGCGTTCTCACCACGCACACAAGGAGCCACGTAGTCACTCATTCTCTTACGACTGACACATGTAGGGAATGTTAAACAACGTGGATCCTGACAACTAACAAGGAAGTAAAAATCCATTAATATAAATATGAATCCAATCGATTTATTTCTGATTAAAATTGGCATTAAATAATATTAATCAAGGGAAATGTTGAACCATAATAAACACATAGCTAGAAGAAAAAACAGCTGTGATTTTATGCTGAAAATAATGACTCATTTGTATCTGTAAATTATTGGAATATTAAAGTTAACACTATCTACTTTATTGTTTATATTATAGTTATCTGAAATTTAAAAATATTTAGACAAATATGTCAACAGTTCAAATTGAAATTTTTGACCAACTTTTATTCTGAAATCTAGGTAATACTTTCATTTACAAACTTTAATTTTTAATTTATATTTTAAGTTAACCTGAATATCTAAATCTTCCATTAGTTTTCATATTATTCCATAAAATAAAATTATATGTTATTTGTTTGATAAAATGTAAAAAAAAAAAAAAAAAAAAAAAAAAAAAAAAAAAAAACAAATATATACCATCCCTATATACAAAGGATAGTGTTTTCTACTGTACCTGTTTTATAAGAAAAGTGGTTAAATGTAAATAAGGGTGGAGCCATGAATGCAAGATTCTGCTAAATGAATTCATTAAACTTGTTCATCAAGTCTCCAACCTCCCACGCAGTCTTCTGGTGAAACTACAGTACATTCGTGGTTTAAATGACTTGAGTACCACCAATAAATAAAAATACAATACTTACAATATTTGTCATAATATATGTGTCGTTTGTGGGCAATAGATTTTTTGCAGTTGATCTACAATTAAAAAAAGGAAACCAAATTAATAACCATTTATTGTTTAGGCGATTTTGGATGTATAGATACTTACCCATTCTACTAAACATTTATATGTGATCATATTGTAATTTCACACGATTATACTCCTAATCTATATACACTGGGTTGTCAAATATAGATCTTTGATTTTTCAATTTGTGCCAATATACAAAGTTGAGTGGTTGATTAACTAGTTTACAAAGCATTTAACAACATTTGGTCTGAAAGCGCAAATATATGATACTGTTAAAAATATTAACTTGTAAGTCTTAAGACAGCATAACATAATAAAGGCATTTACTTATTTATTCATTTCTTTACTGTGCGCCATTTTACCCTGTCCACTCTAGGCATTTATTTCATTGTATCACAATAGGCCATAACCTTTATAAAAAGCATTATCCATTTTAACCTTTTTAGTGTAATTCTCTTTGAGAACTATTGCTCTTTGATCTTACTTAGTGCATATTAAGCTCTCTTATATTTTTTTCGTATCGTATTGTTTATAACGGTTAAGGTTGTAAGTATTTTATAATTGTTTACTATTTATATTTACTATCCCAGTAATTCGTGAATTTCTTTGTAACGTAGCTAGGTGAGTAGTATTCTAGTATAGAGTTTCATACTAAATTCATAGCCACGCTAAACTAGTATAATTCAGAAAACATTTTCAAACATACGACGTTTAATTTTGTATCCAGTTTATCAAATATTTAATTTTGAAGTACTTCTACATTTAACTACTACCATTTATATTATATACCTACAGATAGATTTATTATACTACGCTGATTTTGTTGTCTCTAATTACTGCAGCTATACTGTTGTCTTTAATCCTTAGTGCAGCGCCAACACATTCCCAGCACTTGTGTAATTATAATACAGTTTATAGCAGCAGTTGTAGCAGACCTCACTAACTAATAAAATTATAGGAAACAATAATCCTACTACACAAGAAATTTATTTACAAGTAATAATACCCTTAAAAC